>JAGFPH010005354.1:0-17423 GCA_018207615.1 Philaenus spumarius
AATATTTTAATAATTATGTATTTCACTTGTCTGTTTGTTTGTACGTAGGGGAGAGTGGGGAGGAATGGGACATCAGCCATTTTGAATCTCCCACCAGTTGTATTTTTTTTTTTTTTTTTGAGTAACTTGTTTGTGCAACCCTACTTCCTCTTCCTACTTTGTTTCCAGTTGCTTTAATGTGCAGTTGAGTGTTTTACAAGAGGAAGTCAGTTTTCAATGTTGAAAAGTAAAGTTTTTAGAAGATTTTGTACAGGTAAGTAAAAAAAAGTGTTTATAATGTTAGGATTTTAAAAGGCACTATTGAAAACTACATTATTTTTTGCATACTGAGCAATGTACAAAGTGCCAATATGACAAGCATTTTTTGAGGTTATGAAAATTATTTGTAACCATGTGCTTGCAGGAGGAATGGGACATCAAACCTGGGGAGGATTGGGACAGTCCCATTTCTCCTGCATTGTTCAATCCTCCTACAACCTCATTTTGTATTTTGTAAATATGTTCCTTACTTTGGTTTTTATGCATTTAAATGTGGATTGTTGCTTCTGAGTAGTGATGAACATTCAATTATTGTCTTTGATCAGTTAAAACTATATTAAAATTAATATTGTTCATTGCCATTGATCACTTTACATAAAATAGGCAGTCATGTATAGGCTATTGAGCATAGAAACTTAAGCAGGCTTTTCAGCATAGCATTTAAAAGTACAAAAAATGCCATGATCTACTTGATGCCTTATGACCCTACTTAAATTCAAGAAAGAACCAAGTGCATTTCCCATAAAGTATAAGTAAGATAGTCCTACTTAGAAACTCTTGCAAATTGCAAAATGGAGTATTTTAAAGGCAGATAATAATGTATTTTACCTAAAATTGTTTAATAGTGTAGAATCATAGTTTAAACAATTAAAGTTAAAATTTAATTTATTGAAATAGTTAAATTTATTTCGTATGTTGATCCGATTTTGGGTCTTTTCTGTTACATCCCCGCATTTACAAACTATTTTCTATAGAATGAGGATTAATCGGGATAGAACTACAAAGGTGAAATATAATATTTACTCGCCATTTAAACGTAAACGTTGGTAAAAAAACAATAAACAATTTTTAAATATGCGCAACTTTACTATTCGACTCTAGGCTAACCTATGGCAACAGAAATGCAAAAATAATAATAAAAAAATACCTAAAAGGTTCTAACCTAACCTATTTAGTCACAGTATGTTTTTAACTGTATTCAACATTTAACAGTCAAATGTAAAACAACGTTGTTGTCTGCAAAAATATTAGGCTAGAGTCGAATAGTAAAGTTGTTATATCCCCGCATTTACAAACTATTTTCCAACACTATTTTCTATTCTCAAACTATTTTCTATAGAATGAGGATTAATCGGGAATGTCCAAATAACTATTTATAACTACTCCATAACATAATATAAGGAAGGAAGTTTCCAGTTTTTGTTGATATTAGATAAGGGTTATTGCAAACGTGTAACTTTACTATTCAACTCTAGCCTAATATTTTTGCAGACAACGACGTTGTTTTACATTTTACTGTTATATGTTGAATACAGGTAAACATACTGTGACTAAATAGGTTAGGTTAGAAACTTTTAGGTATTTTAAAAATTATTATTTGTATTTCTACCCGATTAATCCTCATTCTATAGAAAATAGTTTGAAAATGCGGGGATATAACAGAAAAGACCCCGATTTTTGTTCTAGTCTGTATTAATAATTTATCAAAGGGTTATTTAGGCCTATAATCTTAATGCATAATTATTTTTCTGCAAACGATTCATTTTCAAAATTTGATTTAGTAGCGTATTAAAGATATCTGATAGGCTACTAAAATAAAAATTGATTTATTTTGTCAATTTGCGTAGATGATATTAAAAAAAAAAAACTATTGAAAGTCGTTTTGTTTCAATAAACTGATCATCATGCCGAGAGTTTGGAAAAAGAAAACAGATCGAAAACGAATAACACCCGAAGAAATAAAAACAGCTGTTAATTTAATATTGAAAGAGGGCCATAAAACTCGTGCTGTAGCAAGAGACTTGGACATTTCTAAATCTACTTTAGACCGTCATGTCCAAAAGGCTAGAAGCGTGGACGGTGGTGCAGAATATAACTTTGTTCGAAATACAACAGTTCGTCAAGTTTTTAGAGCAGAACAAGAGGAAATGCTTTGCTCTTACTTAATAAAAGCTGGTAAAATGAACTATGGCCTTACTCCACTACAAGCAAGAAGGCTTGCTTATGAATATGCAGTTAGACTTGGTCTTCAATTCCCACAGTCATGGGAAACGTCAAAGTTAGCTGGTAAAGAATGGTGGTTTGGTTTTAAAAACCGCAAACAACAGCTAACTTTAAGAAAACCGGAAAGTACCAGTTTAAGCCGGTCTACTTCGTTCAACAGGACAAATGTAAATGCGTTTTTTAAAAACCTGAAAAGCCTATATGACAAATATAAGTTTACCCCTGATCAAGTTTTCAATCTTGATGAAACTGCAGTGACTACAGTGCACAAACCCCCTAAAGTGATTGCGCAACGTGGCTTAAAACAAGTAGGGCAAGCAACAACTGCCGAACGTGGGCAGTTAGTAACCATGTGTAACATCATAAGTGCTGGTGGAAATACTATTCCACCAGCATTTGTTTTCCCAAGAGTGAATTTCAAAGACTTTATGTTAACCAAAGCACCTTTAGGAAGCTTGGGCTTAGCCTATCAAACCGGATGGATGACAAATGACAATTTTTTCCTTGTTATCAAGCATCTTATAAAACATGCAAAACCAAGCAAAGAAGAACCGATTCTTGTTATCATGGATAATCATGAAACCTATATTACCATAGATGTTGTGCTAGAGGCAAGAAATAATGGAGTCCATCTCCTTACCATGCCCCCTCACTGCAGTCATAGACTCCAACCTCTTGATGTTGCAGTCTATGCTCCATTTAAGTCACACTACAACTCTGCCGCTAACAACTGGATGCTTAACAACCCTGGGAAAACATTAACAATATACAACGTCGCCGAAATAGCAGGGATTGCTTTCAACAATGCAATGTCAAGGAAAAATATACTTTCAGGGTTTGAGAAAACTGGAATTTATCCTTTCAATGATGAAATCTTTACGGATGATGATTTTTTGGTATCTGCAGTGACAGATCGCCCTATGCCAGAACCATCGACATCAGTTGGTGTTAGTGTGCCAAGTACATCCACTGCACTTCCACAAATTGAAACAACACCTACTCGATCTACAACAGGTTTTATACTGCCTCCTGACATTACTCCAGAGGATGTTTTACCCTTTCCTAAAGCTCAGCCACGTAAGGGTCAAGGAAAAGGAAGAGAAAAAGGAAGAAGCTTCATTGTCACAAGCACTCCTGAAAAAGATGCCTTATTGTCTAAATCACTGGAAAAAGAGAAGAAGTTAGCTATACAAAAAGAAAATGCCGAAAGAAAAATGAAGAAAACGCAAGCTGTCAAAAGAAAACTAATCGATTACGACTCTGAAACAACCGAAGAAGATCTAGCAATGGAATATCAAGAAATGAGTGACGAACTAGAGGAAATGGAACCTGACTTCAATTTCTCAACTGAACAAATTGAAAAAAACAATTTTGTGCTTGTAAAGTTCCAACTTAAAAAATCAGTAGTGCATTATGTTGGCCAGGTTGATAAAGTTACTAAGGAACATGAATTTGAAGTTAACTTTTTGCGAAGACAAACTAAACAATTCAATTTTAATTTCCCAGAAAACACCGATAAGTGCACTGTGCCATTAACTGACATTTTGCTTCGTTTGCCTGCACCAACTTACATTGGAGGAACTCAACGAGCTGTTGCTAATTTAAAATTTTCAGTTGATTTGACTAAGTATAATGCCACTTTACGTTGAACAATAACATGAAAAACCAGTGTAAAAAGAACTTTTTTTATCTAAAATTTTGAACCTCAAAATTATGAATATTAAAAATTTATATTTAACATTTTGATTATCATATTAAATTTGTAGTTCTATGAACATAGTGTTTCAAATTTTGTCCCAAACCTCCTGCTCTATGTCCCATTCCTCCTGCTCACTAGGAGGAATGGGACACTTGACATAGCCTTATAAAATGCTATATAATCATCAAACATGAATTTTAATTTACTTGAATAAATTACCAACTCTAGGCTAAGGTTTACACTTTAGATAGGTGCAATCAAAATTTTTTTAACTTCTTTCACAGTATGCAGAAAAATATAAACTTGGAAAATGTCCCATTCCTCCCCAATCTCCCTTCTATGTTTTGCTTTTGGAGAATAAGTACACTTTTATCATGGATTACAACTGATATATTTTGTTCATTCTTAGGTTCCATACCTTACATTGCACTTCTTGTGTACAAGTCATAACACATAGATTAGACTACCTAGACGCACTCATGGTGCATTACAATCTACAATCATAGATTAGTAAACCTATAGAGTGGCTGAACACAGCAATCCTCCTTCCTTACTTTTGACTATACATATCTTTTAACATAAGAAAATAATTTGTGACAGAAATAAAAATTTACAACTTACATTTAGTTAATAAATGTTAACCTTAAAAAGAACATAAATCATCTTTCTCAATAATAAAAACATACATCTTTTTGTATCTTAACCTAATAAATAAAAATACACTTGATTAACTTTTACAAATCTAAAAGTTTTCTAGGTTTATGAGGTCTACTCGATCTCCTTAAACTAATTTGGTATCTTTCTTCTTCCCTATTTACAGAATTTTCTTTTGAAAATGTGTTTTTTTGGTGAGCCACTTGCAAAAGATTTTGGTGTCTCACTTACAAAAGATTTTGGTGAATCATTTACAAAAGATTTTGGTGAATCATTTACAATTGGTTTAGGTAAATCACTCAACCTAGGTTTCGGCAAATCTCTTAGCCCAGGTTTAGGTGAATCACTTAGCTTAGGGCTACAATTATTTTTAAGGATTTCTTCAGAGAAATCTTCCCTAACTTCTTTTTGAGAAACATTCTCTATCACATCTTTAGAACATGTTATAATTTGATTAATATGACGTTTCCATATATATCCATTTACTGTTCTAACCATATATGTTACTGGTGTTAATACTTGAATAATTGTAGCTCTAACCCAAGAATTACAGTAACTTTTATCAAAACGTTTAACAAATACCACATCATCGACCTTAAAATTTAATTTTTTTCTGGATTTTGGACAGAAAGCATATTTATTCTGCTTAGTCTCCATGTATTGCTCTAATGAAACTGAAGGTTTAAGACGGTCCAACCTTGTTCGCAATTTACGTCCTAAATGGAGTTCGGCAGGGCTCACACCAGTTGTACAATGTGGAGCATTACGATACTCCAATAGAAATTTTGAAATAGCTCTTTTGGCTGACAATTCCATTTTAAGAATCTTGAATTTACTTTTAAAGGTTCCTACAAGGTTTTCTGCTGCTCCATTTGAGGCAGGATGATATGGTGCTGTTTTTACATGTGTAATACCGTTTCTGCTAGTAAACTGTTTAAATTCACTTGAAGAAAAGGTAGTACCATTATCCGTGACTAATACTAAAGGTATTCCCCAATTAGCAAAATATACCCGCAATGCATCAATTGTACATTCACTTTTTAAACTAACTGTTTCTACTACATCTACCCATTTAGAATATGCATCTGTAATTAAGAGATACATTTTCCCATTTAGAGGGCCTAAATGATCCGCATGTACCCTCTGCCCAGGGCTTGCAGGCCATTTCCAAGTAGAAGTCATTTTTGGTGGATTCGATTTATTCTCTAAACAATAATTACATGACTTTACCATATTTTCTGTATCCCAATCTAGTTTAGGCCACCATACATATGATCTAGCTATAGCTTTAGTTTTTACAATTCCCATATGACCGCTATGTAACTCTGTCAAAACAATATTTCTTAAAGATGAAGGTATAACAATACGATTTCCAAACATTAAACATTCCTTATCCACATACAATTCATTTTTCCTGTCATAATAGGGTTTAAATTGACCATTTATTTTAGACACATCAGGCCATCCATTAACACAATATTCTATTACCTGATTTACCATTAAATCTTTTTTTGATTCTCTTTTAACATCAAAGAAATTTAAACATGGAACATTATCTTTTACAAAATTTAAGTATGAATAATTATTCTGTTCTACCTCATCATTAGTTAATGTACTCTTTAGCTCAGGCATTGGAATACGAGATAAACCATCTGCATTGCTATTATCTTTAGACCTTACAAATTGAATATCATAATCATAACCACTTAAGAAAATTGCCCATCTTTGTAACCTATTAGCTGACATTATTGGTATACCCTTCTTAGGACCAAAAATAGTGACTAATGGTTTATGGTCAGTCTTTAGAAGAAATTTACGTCCATACAAATATTGATGGAAATGTTTTATTCCAAAGATAATAGCAAGGCCTTCTTTCTCAAGTTGAGAATATCCTTTCTCAGCTTGAGTCAGTGTTTTGGAAGCATATGCAATTGGCTTTTCATCACCATTTTTTAAGCGATGTGAAATTACACAACCTACACCCGTTGGTGAAGCGTCACAAGCCAAAACAACATCTAAGCTAGGGTCATAACGCACCAACAAGTCTGCCGATAATAACAATTGTTTACTTTTTTTAAATGCTTCATCTCTATCTCTAGTCCACTGCCATTTTACATTTTTCTTAAGCAAGTCATACAATGAACTTAAAGTACTAGATAGATTAGGTAAGAATTTACCATAATAGTTCAATAACCCTAAATAGGCTTGAAGTTCCATTACATTACTAGGCGTCTTTGCCTTTACAATAGCCTTTACGTTATCATTAGACATATGTAAACCATTTTTATCAATTGTGTGCCCCAAAAAATTTAAGCGATCTTGTAAAAAAGAACATTTATTTTTCTTGACTGTTAAACCACAAGAGCTTAACCTCGACAAAACAGTGCGTAAGTTCATAAGGTGTTGTTCATCATTTTTGCCTGTTACAACAATATCATCCAAAAAACATACAACTCCTTCAATATCACGTAAAACATTTTCTATTTCTCTCTGAAAAATACCCGGCCCTGAAGCCACGCCATAGGGTAAACGGTTATACATAAATAACCCCTTATGTGTTGAAATTGTTACTAACGGTTTTGAACTTTCATGAAGTTCCATTTGCTGATAGGCTTGGGAAAGGTCTAATTTACTGAATTTTTCACCCCCCCTTAATGAATGAAAAAGTTCTTCTACCCTAGGTATAGGGTGTCTATCTATATTTAACAATGGATTTAATGTCACCTTATAATCTCCGCACAGTCTTATCGAGCCATCAGGTTTAATTACAGGAACAACTGGAGTACCCCACTCAGAGGATTCCACTGGTACCACTATATTTTCATTTACAAGTCTATTTATTTCCAATTCAACTTTTTCTTTAAAAGCATAAGGTATTTGCCTTGGTTTGAAAAATACTGGTTTGACATTATCCTTCAAATGCAATTTGAATTTATGCCTATTAAACAATCCCAATTTTTCTGAAAAGGTCTCTGGAAATTGATTCAGAACCTTATCTAAGTTATTATTCTCAGAAATACTAGTTACCATTTTAATCTGTTTATCTTTGTTAAAAATTTCCTTAATTCCAAAGTTTATGTTTAAAATTTTTAACCAAGTTCTCCCTAATATAGGTGGAGTATTTCTGCATAAAGAATTCATTACATAAAGTTTTAAAGATTCAACTTTAGAATTGTTATATTTGCCTAATACCTTAGCTATTCCCATAGGTTTAATTGGATCACCCACATAACTATGAAACATTTCAGAAGTAGGTTTTAATTTAACTTGAGGAAAATAATGTTTAAAATCATGAATATTCATAGCAGTTATAACTGATCCAGTATCTAATTCAAAAAGAATAGGAATATTTTCCACAACGATCTTGATTTCTATCGGTTTAACATAATTTATACCTTCCTTTGTAATTGACTGTTTACATACATTTTTTAAATGAAATAAGTGTTCCCCTGTAACACTTAAATCTCCAAACTTATCAACTACATTATCATATGATTCATTACCATTTTCCATTTCAATCGGTTTAACATAATTGTGACTAGGCCTACAGTTAAATTTTTTGTTTTGTGACCTAAACTTGGTCTTATTGAAACTGTTTTTAGAATTAAACATTGTTTTATCAGTATTATTAACTTTTGCCTTACATACCTTCTTCAAATGCCCCTGCTTACCACAAACATCACACCTATAATTGCGAAAGTTACAATCTTTACTAACATGGTTAGTACGTCCACAGCAATAACAATATTTTGACGACTTGGGTCCTGGTCGAACTATGTTGATTTTAGATGAGTTGGATAGTTCAGACATTTCCCGTTTTGCTGCTTCAAACGATACTGCCAAGTCCACACAACGTGAAAAGGTTAGGTCAGGTTCTCCAAGAAGCCTCTTCTTGATGCTTGCATCTTTGACTCCCCACACAATTTGGTCACGTAGTGATGCTTCCAGGTTGTTTCCAAATCCACAATGAGTAGATAATTTCTTCAAGTTCACAATGTACTGCATGATGGTTTCATCTTCTTTCTGGAGTCTTTCTTTAAATTTATAACGCTCAGTTATTTCGCTTGGTTTAGGTTGCAAGTGACATGTCATTAAGTCAATCAATTCTTTCAGAGATTTAGACGAAGGTTTAATTGGTGTACATATATCTTTTAATAAACTATACCCATCTGTACCAATAGTTGTTAACAAAATTGCCACTTTTTTCTCTTCTGCAATGTCATTAGCCATAAAATACAACAACAGTCTTTCAATCCAATTAGACCAATCTTCTTGTAGGTTAAATTCAGATATACTGCCTACAGTACCTTTTATAATTACTTTTACCTTTTCTTCAGACATAGTTACTCTTTAATTAAATTGCACAATGCATTAATTGTTACTAAAATGCGTAATTAACAACTTTCAATCAATTGTCTTTAGGCCTATCCTTTCCTAGCCATGTGACTAACCTTAGAAATTTTGGAAGTTCATCTGCCAATTCAAAATTCCAACTTGAAACAATAATTATGCATTTTTCCAATAAAATAATACCTCGTCGCCATTTCTATGTTTTGCTTTTGGAGAATAAGTACACTTTTATCATGGATTACAACTGATATATTTTGTTCATTCTTAGGTTCCATACCTTACATTGCACTTCTTGTGTACAAGTCATAACACATAGATTGGACTACCTAGACGCACTCATGGTGCATTACAATCTACAATCATAGATTAGTAAACCTATAGAGTGGCTGAACACAGCAGCTTTCTAAGTCACTTGGACGAATTTGTTAGCCAAAAAAACGAACAACCGGAAGAACCGCTTTGACAGGAAGTAATGTTTTGTTGAGTTTTAGATTCTAAAATTAAACTAGCTTAAGTTTATCTAAAAATAAAATAAACTAGGAGATTACTCTGCACGTTGTTCTTATTTACACGACCTTATAGTCAGTCTGGTTCCCCCAAAATCAATTAAAACGCAAAACACCATAAAAGTACCGGTTTTAAATCCACTTGGGGACAGCTTCTAATCCGAGGCTGACGGCCGAAGCGAGTTTTAGAGCTGTGAGTGAAGCGAAGCAGTCCATAACCAGAGAGCGCAAGATCGAGATGCAAACTCGCAAAGCCCAGGCAGCGCCTGCGTGAGTAGACCAACTTCTAAAAAAGGTTGGTTGGAACCCTAAAACATACAAACTTAATTTCGAATATTCGCTCAACTCCCGTCAGATTTATTTAATTTTCGACTGTCTGTTTATTTGTCCGGTCTAATCTTCGGAATGTTTGAATCAATTTTACATCATCTTTAATTTGCATGTAGATGACTTTTCATAGAATGATCTAAGCTACTTTTTATACCGGTAGTATTTAGTGTTCCTATTTGAAAATTGAAAAAATGTAAACATTACGGCCAAGTTCGTGGTTCTGCGGACGGACGTGACACGCGATCATTATAAATAAAAAAACAGATTTGGATCAAAATTTTACCCAACCCGACATGTTAAACTTCCCTATCACAAGCGTGATGTATACAACTTCTTTACTTCACTCGGTGAAGTAAAGTTTCAAAAACTCACTTGGTGAAGTAATGAAACCCATTCAAATAACATTGAGTGCTCAACTTAATAAAAGTACCAGGAGACCGAGCTAAAGCTCGATTATAAGCAGGGCTATGATTTCAATAATAAATATTGGATTATTGAGTTTTGAGGTTAGGCCTATAACATTAAACAACTAAATAAAGGGTATATACAACATTAGGCTTACCTGTAATAAAAATACAGTTTAAAGGATTAACCACAATCTCAACGCTATGCCTCAGAAATAAGTCAGGCCTAAATTAAAGTATTATTTCAATATCGATTTATTCCTAGGGCCTAGTTCGCTCACGTCAATAACTACTATTATTGCAAATTTCCGTGAACATCGTTTAGGTTAGGCCTATAACATTAAACAACTAAATAAAGGGTATGTTTATTATGTATTCGTTGCCATGGTATAAATAGATACAACATTAGGCTTACCTCTAATAAAATATACAGTTTAAAAGAAAGCAGATGATTATTGTAATGGCATTGAAAACATTTGCATCAGCTGTGCTTTGTATTGTTTAAAATGGACAAATTTCACTTTTTAATTTAATAAAAAGACGTAGAAAACGAATTTTCCCAGACTGGTGACCATTTCCAATCGATTTCTCGTGGCCAAAAGCCTAATATAAAATCAAAAAATCAAAAATCCTTAGACGGAGATTCCAGATCCATTTAGCAGACAAACAATTATCTCTCGCTTTAGAAGATAAGATATACCTCTATGGAGTCAACTACGTTCAACGCTAGAAATCAGCTGTGCGCTTGAATGTTATTGTTACGCTTTAAAGTATTTTCCTAACCTAGCTTTTGTTTGTAAAAGTACGTTACTGTTAGAAGATGAGTGAAATGGATAGTTTGCCTTCAGATATAGAAAATGAAGCAACTACAGTTATTAATGGATTATTACCAACAAAATCAAAAGCAAGATACGAAGCAGAGTTATATAAATATGAAGAGTGGTGTGGCAATAGAGGAACAACACACGTAACTAACGAAAAGGTAATTCTTGCCTATTTCAACAGCTTATCTAAAAAGTACAAACCTTCTAGCCTTTGGTCGTTCTATTCTATGCTCCGAACCATGTTATCTCTCAAGAAAAACACTGATATAAGTAAATGTACAAACTTGATAGCATTTCTTAAAAGAAATTCGGAAGGTTATAAACCAAAAAAGTCAAAAACCTTTGATAAAGATGATATCACTAAATTTCTTTGTGAAGCAAATGATGATAACTTCCTGTTTACCAAAGTGGCATTTATTATTGGACTATCAGGAGCTTGCAGAATACACGAATTTACTGATTTAAAGGTTAACAATGTAGCAGACAAAGGAAACTATTTTATTTTCGATCTACCCAGTACAAGAACCAAAGTATCACGAGAATTTGTTATAACAGAAGGCAGTTTTGAAGGCATTAATTTAGTCGACCTACTACGGAAGTACACAAAGCTTAAGCCTACAAAAGTACAGCATGACAGATTCTTTCTGCAGTTTAGGAATGGAAAATGCACAAGACAGCCAGTGGGAATTAACACTTTTGGAGCCTTGCCAAAAACAACCGCCACGTTCCTTAAACTTGAAAGACCTAGCCTGTACACAGGGCACTGTTTTAGGCGTTCTTCTACATCATTATTGGCAGACTCAGGAGCCGATATATTAAAACTATTAAGCGCCATGGTGGATGGAGGTCCTTTGTTGTAGCCGAATGCTACATAGAATCTTCGATTGGGAACAAACAGAAAATATCTGCATGCATTCTGGGTGAAAATAAAAACTCAACTACCAATGAAAACTTGTTATTGAAGCCTACAACGAGTTCTGAGCCCTCATCAACCAGTGAAACAAATCAAAGTAAAATTGTTTTTCATTCCTCATCAACCATTGAAAGAACTCATAGTAAAAATGTTTCAGCTCAACATATAAATTTTGAAGCATGTCATAACTGCGTTTTCAACATCTACTCAAAATAGTTTTAATCTGTTCCTAGGTTTATGTTGTGTTTTAAATTTTGTGTTTCCAAGTAAAAATATCCTGTATTTTATTGTAATCAATAAAAACAGTTCACTTAAAAACAAACCAGTTTATATATTGTAGATTAACTTATTTACACCCCGTCCTGTATATTGTGGGGACATGAAAAATATTGTACTTAACCCCCTGTATATTGTCGGGTCAGGTAAAATCTTGTACGTTACGCAAGAGCTTGTTTACATCACTTAGGTGAATTATGCAACTCGCTTCGCTCGTTGCACAACATTCACCTGCGTGATGTAAAAACGCTCTTACTACACTTGTAACGTAAATAGCTATTAACATTGTAACACTGCACAGTAACAAAGCATTTGCAAGGATGTATCAACCGAAAGTCCAGTGCCTGGGAATTACAGAGGCTTCACTTTTTTTATACCAATTACTATATTTTATAAATTAGATTGAGTGACCTACTGGATGAAATCCTTGTAAAAAAATAACAGATGTATCATCTTTAACATTTCAATGTTATTTAAATAGGGAAAAATTATAACTTTGATTGGCCATTATGTTGGATAGTGTCAACATACAGACCTCCGGTTTGCGCCATCTTCTTCTTTTAGCCAAGGCCTTTAAAATGAGGTGTCGCTCAATTAAAATTTTCGACTTACCCCTCAAGTACCCCATTTTTGTGGGAGGGTTGAAATTTACGATACACCAAAAAACTCCATTGTTGTTCATGTTAACAATCCCCAAAGCAAATCTGTCTATTTCCATTAATAAAGAAAAAATATAGTGGGGGGGGGGGCTTTTGGGACACATGGTGTAGTAAATACAAAATTTTAACAAATATTCCTGAAGTTTTATAATCCTTAAAATACTACACATTTACCGAGTTAAAAAATCTCCGTCAGCATAGTTAGTTAGGATAAAGTGTAGTGTTTTAAAATAGTGTTTCGTATAAACGATGTTCTGGTGTGTATCTAATTGATCCGTCTGTGATTTTTCACAGATCCTTACTAGTCGTATTAATAAAACAAAGCATCTACTCTTTACACTATTGACACGAAGGAGCTTGGTAGAACTCCATTTTAATGGAAAAACAAACACAACATTTTGGTAAATTCTCAAAAATCCATTGAGTTTAAACCAGCATTTTACTGTAAGAACAATTCAAGGTAAACGTAAGTAAATTGTAAGGATAAAATATATAACAAGCAAAATAGTGGTTTATAAACTGACATGTAATATTTGTAATGCAGCTTATGTAGGGTAAACAGACCGTAGTTTTAAATGCAGGTTAAGTGAACAACTCGAAAGAAGTTAGCGGTTTTATATTATATATTCCGTGGAGTAATCCCTCTATTTAATAAAAAATGAGCACCAAAGAAACATTCAAACACTCTTGTTACTTTAATATTATTACATAACTTACATTGAAATAATTTGTACAGTTTGTGTTAAAACTACATTAAAACAGACGACAAAGTATAGTGGGGAACTAGAAGTAAACGCTCAGTGAAATGTTTAAATATTTATTACTAGAGGAAACCCCTGCGTGCTCCGCACGCCTACCCCGTTGGAACCCTCTATACACATAATCAAGTTATATTTTCTTTATAATAAAGGTGTAGGATTAATAATAATCCCAAAGCTAAGATGGTAAATAATTTTAACTGTTCAAATGAAATTATTTCGTATATTCTATAACAGCAGTTATAATAAAGGTAAAAGAACCAGCAAGGCTCAGGTCTACACTTCAATAAAAACCTTATATAGAGTTATAAATACAAATAATTTATTTAAATTTTGAAATCAGGTGTTAATAGAAATATCAGACAAACACCTATTTTATCTGTTATTTTATTCAATAGGGTGCCATGGTAATAAATTTGTGTTGGTTCAACAGTCTAGGCCTAACCTAAGATTTTTTCCCGACTTAAAAAAAAATAATTGTACCCTATGTTACTCAGGGATAGTGTAGCTTTTTATTAATAAACTATTTTTGCAATCATTTCAGCAGTTCCAGAGATTACCCCCTATATACAAACAAACAAATTTTACCTCTCTATAATATTAGTATAGATTGATGAAATTTTGGGGTTTCCCCATTTTTCTATAGTATGAGACCTAACGCAATCGATTCTATGCACCCTTGTATGCGAAGTTGATCAAAAATCTTTATAGCCGTTTTCAAAACTGGACACAAGCGTAGGCCTACAGAAATCTCTCGTTTAGCAGAACAGAATTAAACTAAATGATTGTTCGATTTTTTCAATAATGTTAATTTTAAGATTCTCCGTGTCAATGGAAAAAGTAGGAAATTAAATTCATTAGAAATGTTATAGATTATTTTTTAAAGACTCTTACTAAATGATCAGGTAGAATTCATAACAAACTCACCTTTGCTGAAATCTTAGTGTTTCAGGGACCGTAGGTCTCCCACGCCCATCCACACCCTTTCCCGCTTCTTTTAAATTTAAGTAATTTTTCTCTGTTGTAATATTTGTCTGTCTGTTTTCTAAATTAGTCAGTGTTAAGGGTCTGCTCCAGTAAACGAGAAAGCAACCGGAAACGCTACCGCTTCTCACTGTATCCCTATCTAAACAGTGCAATTTCTTGCAGCTGAACGCTTTGACATTGCCTCATTTCATACAATTTTATAAGTATATCTTTTGTAATTGAGTGGTGAAAAAAAACTGAATATTCTTTATAAAATTTCGGATCCGGCTTGCAAATTATTTTTCATTATTAATTTTTTATTGTGTTAGGAAAAAAATTCAAACTTTGTACTTACAAAATGTCAATTATATAACAAATTAAAAGCATTTAAAAAAATGTAAATTGCAAGACGGGTGCGTATTGTGACTGAACTTAAAATGAGACCTTGCAAACAATTTTATAATAAAAAGTAAACGAAATAAATGGTTTGAAATTTAACATTGCTCTTATAGGATAAAAGTCAAAGATGGCCGCCACTACAGCAGACCCTTAAGCGGTCTTGTCAATGACGTCACTGTCGAAACCATGATCGGCCAGACTCAATAAATTTTGTCGAATTTACTGAAAAACGTGTTTGTTTTTTTCATTAAACATCTAGTCGTTGCATACGTAATTATACCAAAGGAAAACCCATTATTACGGGAATAAATTGAACGTGTTGACTGCGGGGATCGATAAAAGGAAGCGAAGGCCGCTAAGAAAATGCGGAAAGAAATGTATTTTCCAGTGTATGTGAATCAGATGTTTTTTGTATTTCCCGACATTTCTCTGTAAGTAGTTTCTTGTGGGCTATAAAAACTCGCGTTATCGGGTTTCCACAGTCAATATTTTATACATTTCTATGGCAACAATATCCCCGCCACCATTCATGCTGCATAATACAAGCATAAATCTACGAGTTCTAGTTCTTATATGCCTTTCCTATTGAAACGTATATAATTAAATATTGAAAATGATGTATTCAAATTAAATAACATAAGAGCTTTGTTTTTTTTGTTTGTTTGTACGTATGAAGGGGTTCTTATCTCTGGAACTACTGAACCGATTGAAAAA
Organism: Philaenus spumarius; assembly: GCA_018207615.1. NCBI lineage: Eukaryota > Metazoa > Arthropoda > Insecta > Hemiptera > Aphrophoridae > Philaenus > Philaenus spumarius. The sequence goes on from JAGFPH010005354.1 coordinate 15,715, forward strand.
TAGTGTTACTAGTCAAAAGCTACCACCATCCCTGAGTAACATAGGCTATAATTCATTTTCTTAAAAACATGTTTTATCTAAATATTTGTAAATTTAGCCGGGAAAAATCTTAAGTTAGGCCTAGACTAATGAACCAACACATGTGTTTACATTTATTACCATAGCAACCAATTGAATAAAATAACTGATAAAACAGCTGTTTGTTGTAATGTTTGCATTAACAACTACAAACGATTTCAAACTTTGAAGCAAATACTTTTATTTCCAACTTTTAGGTTAGGTTTTCATTAAAGTGTAGACCTGAGCCTTGCTGGTTCGTTTAACCTTTATTATAACTGTTGTTGTAAAATATACGAAATAATTTGATTTGAACATTTAACACCATTTACCATCTTAGCTTTGGGGTTATTATAAATCCTACACCTTTATTATAAATAAAGATCACATGATTATGTGTATAGATGGTTCCAATGGGGTTGGAGTTTCTCCTAGGAAAAGTATCAGAACTTTACCATTTGATCATTGAATGCGACGGTTTAAATCAAGCTAATTGAATACATTTATTTATTTGTCAGCTTGCATTGTTTTCTCAGCAGCTCTAAAGACTAATAACAGAGCAAATGTCGAACGTTTTCATTTTAATGCTACACCGACTGGTTGTGTAACTACAGCTGTCGCGACAAATATTAAAGTTTCGTGATATTGGAAGATAACAGTAAATGTGTCGTAAAATCGTATACATTTTCAGTAAAAACTACAAAAGTCAGTTGAAAGGTACTTACAGGTAAGGCACGAAAGTCTCGAAATGCATACCTGAAACCAATGAAATTACACATTTAATTTAACTAAAAATGTTGCATCTATTGAGTTACATATATCATACACACAAAACAAAAATGTACATATGCCATCCTAGCTTTATTTACCATTTTAGCTTTGGGGTTATTATTAATCCTACACCTTTATTATAAAAAAAGATCACATGATTATGTGTATAGAAGGTTCCAACGAGGTTGGCGTGCGGAGCACGCAAGGGTTTCCATAGGAGTATAAGCTGTACGGTGACTCATGACGATACCTAAAACGGATGTATTCAATGATCAACGATCGTGGTCCTCAAAACACGTTTTGGGCTGTCACTAAAAATTAGATGTGTTCGCACATCTAACGGATGCATTTTACGTTTGATTTGGTCGAAATTTGGTACACACCAAAAAAATTGTGTTTCTAATTCGCTCGGACGAGTTCGATAGCCAACAACGGAGCAAAAGCATGTTTTTTACCTGAAATAAACATTTTTAGAGTTTTTTTACTAGAAAGTAACTTGTTTATATATAGGAGATTATTCTGCGCTTTTTTTACACAACCATATAAATCGCCTTGTTTCACCAAAATTGATCAAAACGTAAAATACAATAAAGTACCCGATTCAAATTGACCAAAGTACCACGTGGGGGATTTTACCGTGGGCCAATTTCTGGACCAAGGCCGACTTCCGGGATGAAATTCCACTGCGAGCGAAATGAAGCATTCCATAAACTGAGGCTGCAAAGTCGAGGTGCAAACTCGCAAAGCGCAGTTTATAATCTGAGGCTGCAAAGTCGAGGTGCAAACTCGCAAAGCGCAGTTTATAATCTGAGGCTGCAAAGTCGAGGAGCAAACTCGCAAAGCGCAGTTTATAATCTGAGGCTGCAAAGTCGAGGTGCAAA
>JAGFPH010005354.1:49381-61904 GCA_018207615.1 Philaenus spumarius
TTGTAAGTCGGTAAAATAAATGATAGAAGTTGTTGATGGACGTTACAGATGTTATTATTAATCCTACACCTTTATTATAAAGAAAAGATAACATGATTACGAGTATAGTAGGTTCCAATGGGGTTGACGTGGGGAGCACGCAGGGGTTTCCCCTAGTTATAAAAAAAACAGTTCTGATTTGGATTAAAAACTTAAAAATGTTAGATTAGGAATACAATTAATCAAAATACTTTTATAGAAAGTGTTTAGATTTATTACCATAACAACCTACTTGGCACATTTAGGATCGGATTATATTTTTACCAAACTACAGCGATTTTAGGTTAGGTTTATATAGCTCTATTAAATAAAATATCCTGTCATTCGCTCAAAACATCTGGCTCTTCTGCGTATCCGTCAGGATACGTATTTCTAATCCGTTCGCATTACGAGTTGCCGCGGGTTTGGCGAGCAGGAGCGGACTCCTAGACATCAATAATACAAAAGTTAATACTTTACAGAGATAGCTCTTAAAATTCCCCCCTCATACATTTTGTATAAGCCAAAATCAATAAAAAATTTTGTTTTCTTTAGACAATCCGTTAGCGGCTTTACCCAAGCGATTTAAGTAACTGTTATTTCTAGTGAAAGCTCTTTATCCATCTAAACCAGCGATACTTTTTACGACTAATAATTAAATGTCCGCTTACAAATATGTTACAAAGTATTTATTTTCAATAAGAATTAACATTAGCCTAAATTAGGGACATATTTTATTCACGAATAGTTATCTGATATTCTCAAAACGCAAATTATATTTTTTACCACAGCAAACGGTTTAGCAAAATAATTCGACCACGCAGCTGAACCGCTGACGTGAGTTGAGTAAATTTCCAAAATTAGGTTTATAAGCCTATGTTTTAGGGTTTCAACCAACAGTTTGGCAAATAGGTCTATTCACGACAGTGCTGAAGAGCTGCAAAATGGTTCGCACGACATTCCACATATTGGGAGTACCTTCAATACGCAATGCATTGCGTGCTTCGCACGCCTACCCCCGTATTAGGAGTATCTTCAACACACAATGCATCTTCGCACGCCATTTCATATACTGAGAATATTTTCAATATACAGAGCATTGCGTGCTTCGCGCGCCATTCCGCATATTGGGAGTATTTTCCATACACAGTGCATTGCGTGCTTCGTATGCCTACCTCTGTATTGGAAGTATCTTTAATTCCATAAAGTCGCGTAAAAAAACAAAATCTGCAGAATAACATCCTACATTATTTATATTTGTACATCCAACATGTGTAATAAATTTGGACCGAATCGGATTTAAATGAGACCGCTAGAGTGCGAACAGCTTACAGCTAAGTTAAACATAATGACAGCAAATGTATTACAACGGAACTCTCCTTTTTGGAATTCTTTGTTGGAGAATAAGTTATTTCCACCTACTGGAAGTCTTATAGGCAATCTCACTTTGTTTGGCCTAGGTGAAATAACTATGTGTCGAATATACAGTTTGCTGAATATCCCGACTAAAAAAAAACTTCTACGTTATACTTCCAGTAATTTATTTTTGAATCTAGCTCAGTTAGAACACAAGTTAATAATTTTACTGTTTGTAAACCTCTGAGTAGTGAGGACACTGAACCTACCCTTGTAAATGGCTTATTTGTGCTTGCAAATATATTATGAAATTTCACTGTATCAAATCTTAATCTATAACTCATAAACTATTGGGATATGTGAATACTAGGTGTTTTGTAAATAATAACTTTTTTAATAAAGCAAAATTAATAAAATTTTAATAACTCCTTTTTTCAAAATTTTTAACAGAAAATATACTTCTTGGATTTTATCTTTTTCCAACAAATACAAAATAATAAATCTCTTTTCAATTTGAATAACAAATTTCTTACACTATAAGGCAGAACTAATCTTTTACCTAACTATATTTTATTTTAATATTTTATACTCAATTTAAATTAATTAATATTTCAATGAAAGATTTTAATTTTAATTTACGATTTAATGAATTTACTTTTCTAATTAATAATACAAATATTTTACCTAATCTAACATCCTAAGTAACCCAGTATTTAAAATAAATTTATTTGAATTTAATTCAGGCAAATTTTATCAGGGACTAACGTATTTTACGCTTCTACCGACCTTTTCACACTTGTCCAGGCGTCGCGACGTTTGATGTGAAGTCCGCGAACGTTGTTTAGTGATGGCAGGCTACAGATGCTCTGCGTGCTGGTTAAGTTGTCTCGTTGGTGAAGATGGAGTCCTGTAGGGTTGTCTGGATGAATGATGGATGGCTTCTTAAAGATGGATGTGGTGATGTCGTGTCTGCAATCCCGGTTCGGTTATTCCCTCGAAGTTACAGTTTCATGTCCTAGTGGTCGCCTGGTGGTGTCCTGGAGTCCTGTCTGGAAGCTCTACGAATCACTCCATGTATCAGCTGTCTTGCAGGCTATGTTCCTCCTCCAGAAAATTCCAAGTTAGGCCAACTTTGTATTGACTAAGTTGCCACTGAAGTTCTTGTAGATTTAGGCGGTGTCTATTGCTGCATTCCAGGTGAAAACCGCAACGACGTATCTTCTCACTTGTTATATAATGTATAAGGTTAACGAAGAAAATACTTAGCTTCTGGCATGCTATAGTATTTTATAAAAAACAAGTAACAGCTCCTGATGCGTCTAATTACATCGCAGAATAATGAAGGCTTCGATGTGTCTAGTTTCATCGTAAACATGTGAAGGCCCCCGAGTTTCCCCGAGCAATCGTTTATATAGGATTTTTCGGCACTACTTCCATGCCAACTTAAGCTTTCTATCACTGTACTACTACAAAGCTTTAAAATTAGTTTTTTCGACAATTTTAAACTTCTAGTCTATGTTATTTTTTATCCTGAATTTTATTTTAATTTTTCCATTATCTTTAAACTTGATTTAGCCATTGTTTTATGTAACTTTCTTTTTGTTTTTGGAGTACGCCCACTTTCCTATGCTGGTAGACCTGCTCCCCCTCCAGCCGTCACATCTTCGGCCAGCCCCTCTGCTGTTTCGAGTCCTTATCTCGCTTCCCGCAGTTTAGGCTATGGAAAATCCTTTTCCTCTGTAACTCCTCCATGGTTTTCCCGATTTCCATGAGAGTGACATTTTTGGATTCAGCTCGCTGTCTTCTGTACAAACGAACTCGAGTGACGTTCGTACGACTCTTGGTTCGCGTACACGACCCGCACGCGTTTTTCCGCGGCGATTTTTCCCGGAAAAGTCTTAGTTTTTTGTTTTTTCCAGTTTTTCGTTTACACTTCCTTTTGTCTATTGGTTTTTGTTAACTAGCCGGATTTTCACTTCGTTCCTGCCTCTGGTTGTCTTGCTGTGGGGTTAGGGAGTTTAACGATTTTTTACAAACTGGGGTTTTACTTTACTCCCGAAACATATTTCAAATACTGGATTATTTTTACATAACTATGTTATTTACATACTAGTTACCATTTTGAGTTACTAAAACTTTAAGTTTAACTTCTTATTTTGCTGTAAAGGTGCAAATTCTATCACCTTTTTCCTTTCATAAATTTTCAAGTTTTTCTTCTTAATTATAAATTATGTTTATCAATTCTCAAACTTGTTTTGGTTAGCATTTAAAAAACTTTCTTTTTAACCTACTTTTTAATCCTTTGAACTTAGCGGATTAACATTAACTTTTTTATTTAACAAAATTTCGCTAAAACTTATTTCACCTTTATTTTAGGCCTTCTTATGAAAAGCCTAAAAAACCTTTTCTTTTTCAATTTAGAGGAATTTTGAATTTCTCCCCATACTTTAATCTTACGTAACTTAGTAATTTTATATTATCTAATCGTGCAGTAAATACACCCGCGGTTAGCGTAATGCATTTCCTGAAGATATTTATTTTTTATTTAAATCCTGGATTTTGGCTTCCCGAAAGAATCTTTAAGTATTTGTTACAAGTTCTTATTCCTTTTCGAACAGGCAGGGTCCAAAAGTTTAGCTTGGCCAGATAACGACCCTTCCGCGTCAACATGACTGTCGTGACCTACATTCGGCTTCAGCCCGCGGCAAGTCCAGATTCTTCAAATTTATAAAATTAACTATAAATTCAAATCCAGGACCTACAACGAGTTTTGTCCGTTGTAGTATATACAATATTGTTGTGTTTACTTTGTTGGTATAGGATGCCGGGTTGAATAAACCAGTTATTACACATTAGCTATTATCCTTCATCCGATTGTTTTGGCAGTTACACCATCCGATAAAGAATCAAAGGGGATACAAAAAAAGTGTCTTGACATTTAGCCGCCATTTTGAAACGCATGATGTGATATAATCGCTCATTTTTCTTAAAATAGATCATTGTTAGGTTAAACTGCATGCCAAGTTTGAACTCAGTCGGTTAAACCATTCTCTAGATTTGAATTATTTTGCAAAAGAAACAAAATGGCGGATATCTGGAAAACGAAGCGTTTTCGGGCCTATGTTTATAGGAACGTTTTTTCTTATTTTGAATCATAGAACTATTTCCCGAACTATGGACATCCTGTATATTGTGGTGTATTCATCTCCTTCACATCAAAATTATTACGAACAACTGGACTTTTAATTTTAATTTTATAACGACTTTCTGTAATAATCTATATAAATAAAAATGTAAATGTTAGTTTGTTCAAAATCTCAAATCTCCTAAAGTTCTTCACAAATTACTATGAAAGTTTTACACAACATTACATTCGAATACACGTAGGTTTTTATATACTAAAACAGCAGTATCTATTGAACATAAAAACAACAAAACGTATACTAAATATTTAACAAAAATGTGAGCGTTATTAAATATGTTTATTGACTATAATAATAACAGTAATCAGCTGTTTGCTATAATATTTCCGTTAACACCTGATTTAAAACTTTGAAACAATTATTTGTATTTCTAACTTTTAGGTTAGGTTTTTGTAAAGAGCGCCATCTCTTTCACGTAAAAAAACACAAACTGTACTATGGAATAGGAAAAGGGAGCGCCATAATAAATAATTATTAAATTAATTTGTTTATTGTTGGTACTCAAATTCAGTATTTCTATTAACAGCTGATTTCGAAATTTGAAACAATTATTTCTATTTCTAACGATTGAGTAGAGTTTTGTTCAAGTGTAGACCTGAGCATTGCTGATTTTTTCAACTTTTATTATAACTAATGGTATAAAATGTACGAAATAATTTGATTTGGATATTTAACATTATTTACCATCTTAGCTTTGAGATTATTATTAATCTTACGCCTTTATTGTAAAGAAAACATAGCATACGTCTATAGAAGGGTCCAACGGGGTTGGCGTGCGGAGCACGCAGTGGTGTCCCCTTGTGCAAAAGAAAAATGTTTTAAACACCACTGCTTTAAAAAACTTTAGTCTGTCTCGAAAAAGTTCCTCCTTTTAATGATTTTAATCAAGCAGAACGTGCAACCACTCCCCTCCAACTCACAATACAAAACGCTCAAAACAAATCTATATTTACGTTTTGCAGACTTGGAGTTGTGGCTGGTAGTTTTACGTCGATGTTAGTGACTTTATTTCAGATATGTTATGAATCAATTGCAAATTGAGACCGTCGCATTCCTAATATAATTAGACTGCATTCATTAGTATTCATGTTTCCGTGATTATCATGTTAATTAATGTGTGACGTGTGCCCCATTGACGACGCGACATGTGAACTTCGTAGCAGTTTGCGAATCTGTATTATCATCAGAACAGGTTTCGCAATTTTCGGAAAAAATATCGCAGATTAAAAGAATCTTCATTAACATCATTCATATTCATTTTTTCCTGTTAAACTATTGAAATTAAATACAACTAAAAAGCAGCAAATGTATTTCCATTACAAATATTTACTTTTAAAGTTTAAAACTCAACGTTTCCGGGTGTAATAACTGATAAACACACGTTGGAAACTACGTGACATATTATTTTTCTCTCTAATAAGCTACTTAATTCAGCTTTATTTGCACGTGTTTCCAGATCGTCCACTGTTAAGGCAATCCTATATACTATTAGTTCTGTGAACAGTAGACCTCGCTCGTTGAAATAACAAATGTGGTTTTGAGGTTAGGTTAAAAATAGTGTGCCAGTAAGGAAGTATGCACAAGGTATAGCCAGTGAAACATTATTTACAATTCCCGCGATTCCGGGATTTCTCGTTTTTATTTCTTTTCTTGAGCTTTAACTGCTAAAGATTTTCTTTTAGAGGCATTGTGTTTTATTTAGGTTAGTAATGCGTAAGATAGCTAAAAATATCGCGTTATAGAGGGACAACATACAATTAAATATTTACATACTTAAATAACTCAAACTTAACAATGTATCATAAGTTGTTCCATCCATATCATATTCCAATATTGGAAATAATGAAAACAAACGATGTTAAAACGTCGTGATAGTGATCTCAACCCATGTATCAACACTTCCCACGGTGTCCTATGGTCATTTTTTGTATGTCCTTTATCGCCGAGAGGTTTCATTTGTGTCATCTCATTTTGTAATTCAAGTAAAGCTAAGTCAAATATTCTTATGAAATTTACAATGATAATTTACAGGTATACAGTTCAATTCCTTGATTTATTTTCTACACTTTCTTATAATAATATGTCATTTTTTGGCAAAGGATATATTCCTAAATTACTATTCAAAAAAGGCCTAGTTTTGTTAGCAGTCTTGTAGTAGGAACATATAAACTGGTGTTTTCAAAATAAGAAATTTGAAATTGATAAATATTTTTATACAATTCTATTTAGAACTAAATTACGAAACTTTTTTACATTTATGAAAAAAATTACAATAATTTTTACTACTTTTTATGTAGGCCTAAAGTTAAACATTTTCCTTTAGTTACTGAACGTGATTGTTTCTTGAACTAATAACTTTCTTAATTTTACTTCAATAATTTTTTCTACTGGCATATATAAATTCCTTAAACCTTTTTTTACAAAAAAGCTATGGAACACTTTTGAATTGGTTTAGAATAAACGTTCAAAACATTTAAAAACATGGTTGAAATACAAAAACTTTGGACGATTTTTAACAAATTCGAAGTTTACGGCTATTTTGTGAGCTTACCGTTAGAGAAACGGAAAAAAATCAAGAATACAATTTTGTTTAAAATTTAGTTTGCTTATAGCAAAATACTATTAGTTTTTAAATTCGACTTACGGTTAAGCCACAAACTGGCTTCGTAAAAAAGCTTACACTAAGAGAAACGGTCCGGCCGCCATTTTTATTTTATTTAAGGGGTTAAAAATGAAAAATGGAAAAAAACGTATATGTACATGGCTCGGCCTAGGAATAAGGAACATTCATGCAAAAAATCATCAAAATCGGTCAAGGCGTTTTTGGCCGTAATCGTGAGACAGACACACAAGACACACAGACGAAATGCCGAACGGTCGAGTTAAAACGGAGACCTTGCTTACGCTCGGTCAATTAAAACACAAAATTAAAAATCTTCGGGAAGAACGCGAGACTTTCACTGGACCGATTTACACGCGGGTAGTGTCAAATGAAAGGAGATAACGCATATATTTGCACATTTTACATTAGACTTTGGTATCTGGTCAGTAACCATTTAAAAAACAAGATTAAAAGTTTTCTTATGGCAATTTAACATGGGGTAATAAAATTTCAACTTTGCACTTCTTTGAAGAGTTCACTTGAGGTTTCCACTGAACCGTTTTACACGCGGTCTGTTTTAAATGAAAGATCAATCATTCTGTATTTGCACAATTTACTTACATTTTTGAAATAATTTCATTTAGAATGTAATCAAAAGAACTTTTTAAAACGTATTTTATCATCATTTTAAGTTTTCCTAACCAGTTGATTATTAAAACACGTGATTGTGGAAATTGTGCATCTAAGAACAAACAATAATGAATTGTTATAGCAAAAGGAATCAGCTGACTTAGAGAAAATCATTAGTGGAAAGTATCTTTCAACGATGCATCGCATATATAACATTTACAAATATTGAAATAAAAAAGGTTTTATCGAAATGAACTAAGTTACTCAGGGATACTGCAGCTCTTTATTATTAAAAATATTTTTTCGATCGGTTCAGTAGTTCCAGAGATTACCCCTACATACAAACAAACAAACAAAAAAACTAACTTTACCTCTTTATAATATTAGTATAGGTGTATAGATAACCCCAAAACTAAGATGGTTAGTAATGTTAAATGTCCAAATCAAATTATTTCGTATATTTTATAACAGCAGTTATAATAAAGGTTAAATGAACCAGCAAGGCTCAGGTCTATACTTTAATAAGAAGCAAACCTAAAATTTAGAAATTTAAAAATTGCTTCAAAGTTTGAAATCAGCTGTTAATATTGGAGCAAACAGCTGTTTTATCTGTTATTTTATTCAATTAGTTGCTTTGAATAAAACCAATCACTCATCAGCATACGATTTCTTTCCGACTAAATTTACAAATATTAAAATAACAAATTATTTTATTAAAATTAATTTATAGCCTATGTTACTAAGGGATAGTGAAGCTTTTTATTAGTAAAACTATTTTTTTCAATGGGTTCAGTAGTTCCAGAGATTACCCCCTACATACAAACAAACAAAGTTTACCTCTTTATAATATTAGTATATAAATAGTCTTTAAGGGAAATTATTTACTGACTTTATTGCAGCAAATGTTTAATACAGAAGGGAACGTGTGGACGAAATTCGCCCTGTAATTCGGTTTTAGTTCAGCACCTACAACTAACGCACTTTTTACTTTGGTGTCTGCTGTAGCGGCGGCCATATTTGATTTTTATCTCGTGAGAAAAGGGTTGAATTTAAAACAATTTATTTCGTTTATTTTTTGTCATAAAATTGTTAGCATTCGTTAGTTTTCCCTCACTGAATTTGTGTAAAATGGTTAAAGATTTATCTATTACATCTTATTTCTATTTAGTTTGTATTATGTGTTCAGCAAATTCTTAATCAAAGCATTTGACAGTTAAACGTATTTTTGTGAGAATTGTGTTTTGTGTTTATATTTTTCTTTGGAGGTTAAGTAAATATTATTAAAATGTGATACTTTGTAATAAAGATTACTTCAGGCGTATTGAATTGGTAAAGTTGTATAATAATGAATAGTTAGGAATTGCCTTAGGGAATAGTGACTTAATCAAACCAGGCTTTGGGTCTCTGGATAAATAGATTACAGAAATAAATTCCTCCAGTATCGGTGTTTTCTTTTATTATAACAAAATAACTTGAGTGTTTACAAGACGTTGTATTTTATAACAATTTGTATGTTACTACACGGTGTGTTTTTCAAACCACGTCTCAATAAAATGAATAAAGTTTCATTCGTCAAAGTTAAAATAATCCTTTAGTTTGGGCGGGTTGGGTTTGAAATCTCACGAGCATATTAATATTACTGTTTAGTTACTAGCTGCCGTACCCGGTTTCACTAAGAGCACAAATTAAGAAAACCTTCTCTTCCGTATTTGTTGTAGGAATGAAATGAGAGGATGAATTTTATTAAAAGTGACTTTTTATAAAAAATTATGCCTGTAAGTATAATCTATATTATCAATATATATAAGAGGCTTCGTCATGACTGAATGACGGACATAGAAACAACGTGGAGTAAAACTAGTAAAGGTACAAATATGAAAACGTTAAGTATGGGGTCATAGACCAGCGAGCACATAATATAATAGAGAAGCTACTCGGAACGCAAAGTGAAGCCGGCTTGCCTACCGGATGTGTCGGACCAAGATGGCGGCGCTGCCCTAGTCCGAGCGTAACACGCGTTATTTCAGTTAGTTCATTACCGTTAGTCGCAGTGAGGGTAGATGCTGTTTGTTGTAAACCTAAGATTTCAACCTACACGAAATGGTAAATTGTGCTGCATTTGGATGCAAGTTGTTTTCGAAGTAAGTTTAGGATTCTTAATAACTATAATAGTCTAAGTAACAACGATATTGTTAGTAAAATGACAAACCATGTACTTGGGCAATGTGTAGGTATGGACTTATTTCCCAACACTTTACATTTTTCTGAAAATGAGTTGGACGATAATCATTTTTGTTTAGTAATAAAAATAATAGCTGAAAAGTATTTTTCTTTAAGAATCCGTCACTACTGTAAGATTAGTAATGAAAGTCTGCATAAATCTAAGGTGAGACAACAACTAAATAAAACTGTAATTTGGTTGGGTCAATAAATATCGAATAATGTCTTAAAAGTATTTGGACTAAGTTATTTAATACCCATAATCTATAGTGAAACTTCGAGGGTGTTGTAGACATAGAAATAAGTAACTAAAACAGTGTTTTCTTCAATGTAATTTAATTAACTATTATTTAAATCAATGCACTATTATTACTAATCCCAGCTAAAAAGAATCGTTGATTTATAAATATTTAACAACATTTAGTGTATTCTATTACGTAGCAACAACACGTAGCCAGGCAGTGCAATGGTATGCGGCGATAGCGAACGTTAAGAGGCAGTTTTGCCGCGTCTTATACCTGGATTTCTGAGAAAACCGTTCACGATAAATAAAAGGTAAAATAATTAACGAAATTTGGTTATTTATCTACAACTTTTCCACTGACAAAATTTCTCTGACCAAAAAATAAAAAATTTTCCAACAGAACAACTTTGTCATGTCTGTTTTTCAAAAACAGAACTACTATTATGTAAAAACAAATTTTTACTAGAATTAATAAAATTATTATTGTTTTTTAATTATTACTATCGATATCCTCAGACTCTATACTATATGCATGCGAAATTCCAACAATATTCTTCAACTATTACTGTTGATAATGTCGGTGTATTTGTCGCGGAGTTTTACCGTGAACTGAGCTCGATGGTCGTAGATTTCAGGATGTATGTCGGACCAATATGGCGGATTTGGCCTCACTTTTTAATGCATGGGATATATTCACTTGTCTTCTCTATTCTATTATGTACTCGCTGGCATAGACGCACACTAAGAAATGATTCATAATCAGCCTTCAGCCAAAACTATTGAAGATAAAAATACGAAAAGTTCAAGGTATATTTATTTTTTTCATTTAGACAAAACTTATTAAAGTGCTGCGTGGCCTTTCTGTGTAATCATGATAGTACCCTAGTGGTTGTACACTAACCTTCAAATGTCCCATGTTTACAAAGCTGTGGAAATGTAATCTAAGTTGACACACAACTTCCAAAATACTTTTACTCCCCTAGCGGCCGCCCTCACGCTTTGTCCTGCTTTGTTTGTCCCGATACACCTTAGTTTATGCAAGATGTTTACATTACGCTTTTGTACCAGTAAAACAACGTTTTAGACGAGTCAACATAAGAAAATTGATTACCCAACCATAAAAAATCGCTACAAATGGTTTTTTACCATTAATTAAATCTAATCGGTATATTATAAAACGTAGAAAAAGTCTAGGAAAATCTGAATCCCGAAAGTGGGTAATTTTCAAGATGACGCCTTAAATTGCCGGAAAGTACTGATTTTAAAAGTTTTTCTCGTATAAAAGGCACATTTCTTTTTTTAAATTTTGGCCAGATTGTTTTAAAATTTGGTTTAAATGTTTTTTAGAGTACTTACGTCAAAAATGGTCAAGATAACTTTCTTATTCTCAAACCATGTGATTCAGAAGTTGTTTTAATATTAATCAGCTGTTTATTTAACAATCAGTTATAAACATGGCTTTGATTTAATTTGTTTATTGTGTTATAAGTTTAGGTTATGTGCAACGCTCAATGGTTGCTAAGCAGTGTGAATTGTTACAGTTTTATTACAATGTTAATGTATTTTGTTTAATGTGTATTAGTGCTTAAAGTAGTGTTTCATCCGTTAGAGTTAAGGGTCTTCTATACCTTGCGTTAAACAGCAAAAATATGCACTTCGTACTATCGTGTTTCGGACGTCGTTTTTCAACCTAAAAAGTTGTAAAACGTCTTAAATTGTTCTTAAAGGCTTTGTGCTTTTGTCTTATATCTCATAATGGAAAGAAATCGTCGGCAACTCCTTTTAATCAACAGTTTAAATGAGTAAAAATCGATTATTTTTAACGCAATTTTTTGGGAGTTTTAAGCAATAATTTCCATATTTTAAGCTAACATGTAAAAAATATAAAGCCTTCTTTATAACTTAAAGTAGTTTCCCAGATTATTAATTTATAAATAGAATCCGAAATACGGTATTACGAATGCATGTTCCAACGATTTTGCGGCTTGAGTCATGCCTTTTGCATTGAAATCATACTCGGGAGTTTTCTTCAAGGTAAAGAAGAGCCTTAAGAATCAACTCTAATTATTCGTGGATAATTATTATTAATGTATTCCTTGGTTCTCTTGTATTACAAACTGGCTAGGCCTAGTGCTATTATGTAATTTTCTGTATATTATTCTGATTACGGTTTTCAGCCAGCTTGCCCCATTTTTAACAAAACATTCATCGATAAATACGATGTGGTTGAAATCAGACAAAAAGGTGCGG
>JAGFPH010005354.1:64639-84153 GCA_018207615.1 Philaenus spumarius
ACACACAGACACACAGACAGACCAATTGCCAAAAATGCATTTTTTGGACTCAGGGGGCCTTGAAACGTAAAGATATTATGAAAACTCGACATCGAATTTTTGGGTCGATCGCAATACTTACCTTACCTAGTATAGGGTAAGGAAAGTAAAAACACGTGAGTAACAATAAAAACTACATATTGATACTTTTTACAAGTATTAAATAAATAAACTTTAAACTTATTATTTAAAGAAAGTATAGGGTATTAGTACGTTTATTCTTGTACAGTATCTTGTGTATTGTGTCTATTAATGTTACTCCATGATTTGATATCAGCTGTTCTAATTAATTTAGTGAACTTAAACAATGTCAGGTGTAATGTTGTTTATAAAGACATAATAAAACAGAGAAGACAAGGACAAGATAATCTATTCCACAAAATGCAATGTATATAAATTCTTAGAATTAAGGAAGGTTTTTATTTGTATCTCTATTGATATTAAAATCAGCTTATATAAATAATTTAGTTAGCGCTGTAAACGTAAACTATGTTGCCATTGTACTTCAGGAATGTTACTGAATTACGATAGGTTATTTTGAGAAAAAAATATATTTAATTTATTATTAATATTATTAATCACAGTCGATGAAAAGTATCGTTCATCACATGGACCGAAAGTGGATTTTTGATCCTCGCTGATTTTCCAACCTCGGCTTCGCCTCGGTCGTTTAACTTGAGCTCGTATCGAAAAGCGTCACTTTCGGTCCTAGTGATGAAATTTACTATTCGAGCTAGATATGAATAGAACTTCTTTAAAATGGTTAGATTTGGTTCATGTATATAAACACATTTAAGTGATTAAGTAATTTTTTCTTCGTGGCCAAAAAAGGGTTTTACTTAAGCCATTTTTATAACAAAAGGTGCTTAGCACTTTATATATTAATTCTAAGTGGTAGAATATATTAAGGGTTCTGAAAAGGGTGCATGTATCATTCTAGGTTTTTTTAACATAAATCGGACAAAATATTTTTTTAAAGTAATTACTGGCTTTAAGGTAGTGTAGTATGCACCTCCCCAAACTGTTATTTTAATCACATTTCCTTTTAAAATCGTTACTAAAAGCCCTAAACTTTGTCAAATAACATAAAAAGGAAACTTTCAAAGTTGTAAAATAATTATAGAAATATGCTATTCATTTTCACTTCAATTATTTTGAACCACGATTTAGCGTTTGCGCTCATTTGACTGACGATAACTTGAAATTGAATTTAAATATTCAAAAGCGGATTTGACCATAGTTTTTTCGTCAAATATTACATTAAAATCACATTAAAAACCACACGACTAAATTCCAATTTTTAAAAATAAAGTTCATTGAAAGATAGCGGATCCAATATGGAGGAAAAATTTCAAACACCAAAAATTGGTTCTTTTATGGTATGGGTCTGAATATCTGAATTCATTTCTACCTAAAGAGACTCGTACTTTTTGAGATATTAAGACGTTTCTACAATTTTTTAACACCCTGAATAATAGTTTTCAATTTATGCGCTTTCTTTAAAATGATCGGCGAATAATTTAGTCGCAATAAAAATTAACATCGATCGATCTATTCGGTTAGGTGTAACATTTCCCTTGAGAAAAGTCAGTAAATCTGTCCGTATATTAAAACATCATTTCCACGAATACACCCGGATAGTGCATTTACATGATTGCTTTTAATATAAACAACAGAACAATTTAATCAAACTACAAGTTTACAACCACTTTTAATTATCTTGAAGTACATTAAAGTACTGAAACTGCAGCACTTGTAAACGACTCCATTAAACTAATTGCATTTCAAACCGCTAGAGTCGCTGTATCCCGCCCAACCATACACCTATCTAAATAAGCGGCTTTGTTCTAACTGGCTGACTATTAGAATCAACATACTAAAACACTAATTAAGATAAAAATAAGAAATTTTGAAGGTTTATAGAGGCACACCAAGATAGAATATAAAAAAAGTTATTTTAAAGCAAAAAATTGTGAGAATTCTGGGGTAAACTCCCAGTTCTGTGATAAAACAGCAGATCATGATGCAACACGTTTATTGAATTAATTTACATTCATTACCATAGCAACCAACTTAGCATATTTAAAAACAATTTAAAGAATTCTTTACAACAACCAACATCTTTTTAGGTAAGGTTTCCAAAATAAAAGCAAACGCAAACAAATATTAACGAAAAATGCTTATTTCATTATATATCGAATGAAACATCTGTTACAACATATTATTAACAAAACAGCTGATTCGGGTCAAAAAATAATTTTAGGTTTGGCATTCGATCAACCAAAACGTGTTTATTTGCAACCAATTTGGTATAACTGTAATCAGGTAATTATTCTCCACAACTAACCGTTTTTATTTAGATTAGGTAAAAGCAAACAATATTCTTACTGTGTTTTAAGACGTGGTGCCTTCAAACGCTCGATAGCCCATTTCGCTGATGTTGCAAACACTCGATAGTCAATTTCGCAGTGGGAGGAGCCAATCCCTGCCACCGTTAAACTTGTCTGTGACACACCTCCGGCTTGACATCAAAGGGATGAGGTTAGGTTAGGTTAGGTTAGGTTATTTAGTTTTCAACTGCTAGGTTATCTTCGATCATGGAAACCTTTTCGTTGTCTGTTATTGGTCAATTTCTTTGACAGAATGGCGTCTACTATCGAGTGTTTGATCCTTCGCGTGGTTGAGACATCTAATATTCTCTCTATCTACCAAATGGACTATCTAGCAGTCGAACGGATCTCTTTTAAGACAAACATCTGGTGTGATTATTATATTGTTTGCTTTAGTTGGCAATATCAAAATTTGTTTGAAATGTTGATTATTGATTATTTAAATACTAATGCTGAAATTACAACACATGCCACAATTGGAATTGTTAGGGATGGTCGTAACTAATTCGATCTTTGTCTTACATTACTTGCGTATTCGTTGTCGTCATTTCCGTGAAAATATCAAAGTATACAATAATCTGTTTGCATTTTCTTCGCTATGGATCGCTACTAGGGTGGTTCCCCTAATTTGACTGTATTTCACATGATATACTCTGTTGTAATAAGCTTGAGTTCTATGGTTTAGGTTGTAGAGAACATAATCTGTTAAGGTCATATCTTACGGACAGAAAACAAATAGTAACGGTCAATAACTACACTTCTAAGTGCATGGATGTTATAGCAGGAGTTCCTCATGGTTCTGTCTTGAGGCCTTTCTTATTTTTGATTTTTATAAAATCATTTTCACAGCAATATTCCATCCTTTTCTGTTTTATATGCGTATGACACGACTCTGCTTAGTTCACACAAGGATCCTGTAACAGCTAGTGCTAAACTTGATAACTCTATGGAACTTGGCAGTGACTTGGTTTTCGGCAAATAATCTTAAAATTAATAAGACAAGACCGAACATATAATCTTTTCGCTTAATCAAGCTGTAAGGATTGGGGTAAACAACTTACCCCAAACACTTTAAAATAAAATAAATTAAAAACAATTCAACACAATAGAAGAAGTAGATCGAAATAAATTAAAATTTTAAGAACAAACGAAACTCTAATCGTAAGCAAAGAGGAAGTCGGACAGGAAACCGGGAGTCAGGTTTCTAAAATTAGAACGAACTGTGGAACCTGTCGATGATGCATCCACAAATTAATACAGGCATAAAAAACCGCAAAATACGGGCAAATTGAGCAGCCAATCAAATGGTCTAAATTCAAAAATTAACCAATGACATAAGAAGTAATACCCGCTTCCAAAAAGAGAGGTGGGAGAGGAAGAAAATTAATGCAAGAGTCTTGGTGGGCACTTGAAAGGAACAACATCGTGTTAAAAAGAGTTTGGATAAATTCAACGCCATTTTAAACATTAAACATAAAATTAAAGCAGTAGTGAAAGGTGATTGTGAAGCCGAGAGTTCGAAAGTGTATTCAGTGTGTGGGAGTAAAAGAAATTAATAAATTTATGTAAAGTGTTTCGTGTGGGAGTAAAGGAAATTAATAAATTTATGTAAAGTGTTTGTGCGGGGTAGAAAGGAAGGAGAGAGAATGTAAGTAGAATAAAATTGTTTAAATAATTGTAAGAAAGATTTCGAGGTAAAAAATATAGAGGCAAAACCATATACTAAACATTAATCTAATTAATTGAAAGATTTTCATATTTAATAATTCTAAATAACATAATACATGCAGGGGTGAGATCATTAGACTTAGCTGTAAATAGGGTTCATTTAGGAACACCTGAAAAGCAATTGGGGTTGATCTTGTGCATGTAAATAAAGGCTTGAAATCATTAATTTTGAAAGAGTTAAGTTCGAGGCGTATATAAATGAAAATTAGTGCTTAGATTTGAAGAGTAAAATCAATATTAGTTAATCTACATACAAAGGGGTAATTTCAGGTGTCAAAGAGTTTATAGAAAGTTAGTCGATTAAGTAGAATTTGTTTATTTGATTTCATGTATTAGAAAAGTTTAAAGAATATTTTTTATCAAGTTAAATAATAATTGCCTAATTGAATTAAATTCAGAGTCTGTAAATTAAGGAATTTTAGAAATCTAGTAAAACTCAATTTTAACTTTTAAACAATGTGTCTCTGTGATTATTAAAACCTAATGCTTTGGAGTACCTCTAGAGCCTAGCGATATTTTGATTCCTGACGGGAATCTGGTGGAAGCCCCCAGACTGTTGAACTATTAAAAGGTAAAGTTACATTTCAGAACTAAATATGCATGACGTTTAAGACAAGAAAACGTCACACAATTAGAATTTAACCTCACTAAACAAAATAATCTTACATGATAGAGTCGCTCATTTACATAATCTTACAAAGCTTACCTGGGAATCTCAGGTTGCAAATCTTTGCATAAGACTATCTAGGGTAATTTATGTATTAAGAAAATTATAGCCGTGTGTTAGTTTGGAAGTACTTCTTCTAACATACTACGACCTATTCCTTTCAATGCTAATGTATGGTGTACGACTCTGGGGCAATTCGGGTCCTTCAGGGAGAGTTTTTATATTGCAAAAAAAGCTATAAGGCTCATTATTGGGTTGTCAAATACACAATCCTGTAAACCCGGTTTTTGTAAACTTGGGATTATGACTTTGCCTTGCCTATATATATACCGTAACTTAATTCATGTCCAACAAAATATATTACAATTTGATAACCAATATGAGATACATAGTTACAATATTAGAAACAAATGTGATATTATAGCTCCTAGTATAAGACTATCTAAAACGCATAAGAGTTATTATTACCAACAATATATGCTATTTAATAAACTGCCTCTGCATATAAGAACTTTGACAGGAAAACCCTTCAAAAATGTAACTAAAAAATGGCTTAAGCAAAGAGTGTTCTATTCGGTGGAGGAATTCATGGATTGTGATTTGATTGATATTTAATTATGTACTTGTAGTGAGAAATGATGTATTGTTCTCTAATCCAATATGACTGTTGTCCATTGCATGTATTATGTTTAACGGCAATAAAGCTATTATTATTAATCAATATTTCGATTCTTGAATATGACTTTAAAAATAAAAACATTTATCAACGCAACTATAAATATCTAATTAGGGTTTCAAGGTTGACGAAATCAATAAAGTTCCGTCATGTCTGTCGATCCGTATCTCACAACCTCAATGTTCTACAAACTTTTACAGAGGGAAATTGTTAATACACGTCCTAATAGTGAAGGGGGGGATCTTAAAAGACCTAATCAGAGAAGTGCTGCGTTGCCAGACTGGAAGCTAGCTGCTCAAGACATAAGTAAGTGGGAGAAGCTCTTGTTAATTAAACCAATGCGTTTTGAAAAAATATACCAGTTAAAGCTGATGCCTTCGGTTTAAAGCGAGGTAAAAACAACAATATATTCAAAATAAATCTGATTTCCTAATTTTATTTTAAGCGTAACTGTAAACTAAACGTATTTTGTCATTACTGTTGCGAACTACTAAAAAAAACCCATTACACAATGTAACCAATAAAACCAAACTAAAAGTACGTACAGCAGCCATGCTTTTCCTACTGGGCCAAAATTAATGGCGTTTGGCTTAAACTGACGATATTTACCAATGAAACTGAGATACATCTTTATAGGGTGTTTCACGGGAACGCTGACAAACTTCAGGAAATGGTTCTATGGGTCAAAATAAAGAGAAAATCAAGAATAAATTTTTTTTCCAAAAACGCTTCGTTTTCCAGATATCCGCTATTTGTATTTTTAACAAATTAATGTGTATCTACAAAATGGTTTGATTGATTGAGTTCAAACTTGACATTAGGATTAACCTAACAAAGATATATCCCAAGAAAAATAATCGATTCTATCCAATCATGCCTTTCAAAATGGCGGTTGTTTTAAATTTCAAACGTAAATTACTCAAAAACCGTACATATTTTAACAAAAAATGTCACGACATCTTTTTTATAGCCCTTTTGATTCCTTATCGCACGGTGTATCTTTCAAAACAATCGGATGTAGGATAATAGCTAAGATAATGACAGCAAATGCACATACAATATTGCTGTGTTTACTGTGTTGGTATAGGATGCCGGGTTGAACAAACCAAATATTACACGTAACTTAACTATTATCCTTCATCCGATTGTTTTAACAGTTGCACCGTCCGATAGGGAATCAAAAGAGCTACAAAAAGGTATCTTGACATTTTTCATAAAATGTACGGTTTTTAAGTAATTTAGGTTTGAAATTTTGAAACGCATTATTGAATAGAACCATTTATTTAAGATATATCATTGTTAGGTTAAACTTAAAGACAAGTTTTAACTCAATCAGTCAAACCATTCTCTAGGTATAAATTATTTTGTTAAAAATACAAATGGCGGGTATCTGGAAAACGAAGCGTTTTGGTAAAAATTTTTATTCTTTATTTAATCTTTATTTTGACCCATAGAACCATTTCCTGAAGTTTTTCAGGGTTCCCTTGAAACGTCCTGTTTACAAAAACGGCTTTGTCCTGACTGCCATAGAATGTACGTAAAGCAAAGACTACTTAACATAGATACAAATACGGTCATAGACAATTATATGGTCATAGACACACACTAAGGAAGGATTATTGCAAAACTTATAATTAGGCAGTTAACTCACAGCCCTACAACAGATCAAACGGCTGATTCAGATCAAAATCTTTGCAACACATGTTTGTTGAATGCATTTACATTCATTACCATAGCAACCATTTCAGAAAATTTACAAACAGGTTATTATTGTTCACAATCAATACCTTTTTTATGTTAGGTTAAGAAAACAAAAATCAACGAAAGGTTTACTGGATTATAAAATTCAATTCCAACATCTGCTATAACATATCTATACTAATATTATAAAGAAGTAAAATTGGTTGTTTGTTTGTATGTATGTAGAGGGTAATCTTTGGAACTACTGAACCGATTGAGACAATAGTTTTACTAATAAAAATATACACTATCCTCGAGTAACATAGGCTATAACTCATTTCGATAAACACATATTTATTTTAATATTTGTAAATTTAGTCGGAAAAAAACCTTAGGTTAGGCCTAGACCGATGGACTAGCAGTTATTACCATTTACAACCAACTGAATAACATAACAGATATAACAGACGTTTGCTCCAATATTTCCGTTAACAGCCGATTTCAAACTTTGAACCAATTATTTCTATTTTTAACATTTAGGTTAGGATCTAAACCTTTATTATAACTGCTGTTATAAAATATACGAAATAATTTGATTTGAACATTTAACATTGTTTACCTCCTTGGTGTTATTATTAATCCTACACCTTTATTATAAAGAAAAGATAACATGATTACGAGTATAGTAGGTTCCAATGGGGTTGACGTGCGGAGCACGCAGGGGTTTCCCCTAGTTATAAATAAAACAGCTCTGATTTGGATTAAAAACTTTAAAATGTTAGGTTAGGAATACAATTAATCAAAATACTCTTATAGAAAGTGTTTAGATTTATTACCATAACAACCTACTTGGCACGTTTAGGATCGGATTATATTTTTACCAAACTACAGCGATTTTAGGTTAGGTTTATATAGCTCTATTAAGGGGCTCCGGAGCACCTAAAATTTAATTTTTTTCATTTTTTTTGTTTTTTATTGCTTATTATTGCCCTTTTATTTAGCTTTAAAACAAGACTAAATTTATTATTATATCTCAACTCTAAGTGGGTAAAACTACGTTTTTTGATTCGCATGTCACATGAGGATAAGACAAATTTTGTATCATATTCTTAATAATTTGATATGATTTATCCAATTTGAAAATAATTCAAACTGATACCTATGGTGGAGATTTTCATTTTGGTAGGGATATTTAGCTTTTTCTATAGTGCCAAACCCGATTATACAGTCTTTGATGATAATCAGATGATGACAACCCTGCATATGGGGCTGGTATGTATTAAATATGTAAGTAAAACTTTAAACGTGTTTTCCGGAAATCATATATTTTATTCACAAAAGGAACATTTTATCAAAATCTATCTAACATATTGATCTGAAATTTTCAGGGGTTGTTTAATGGAATATACTACAGGTTTTAACGAGAGCATTTTGTAATATAAGTGCTCATTTCTAAGTTATGACTGAGAAATATGGCAAAAACTGGTCAAAATTCGATTATTTTATAAAAATAATGACAAAATGTATTCAAATTCTTGTATTGCAAAACCCTCACGTTAAATTTTGTATTTAAGTAGTTCTAATACACTGATAAAATTTTACTAATTTTGATCCAGTAGTTTTTGAGAAAATGTTCCTTAAATATTTTATTTTTAACATTGCCAAGATAGGGCGCTCCGGAGCCCCTTAAATAAAATATCCTGTCATTCGCTCAAAACATCTGGCTCTTCTGCGTATCCGTCAGGATACGTATTTCTAATCCGTTCGCATTACGAGTTGCCGCGGGTTTGGCGAGCAGGGGCGGTCTCCTAGACATCAATAATACAAAAGATAATACTTCACTGAGAAAGCTCTTAAAATTCCCCTCTCATACATTTTGTATAAGCCAAAATCAATAAAAAATGTTGTTTTCTTTAGACAATCCGTTAGCGGCTCTACCCAAGCGATTTAAATAACTGTTATTTCTAGTGAAAGCTCTTTATCCATCTAAACCAGCGATACTTTTTACGAATAATAATTAATTAAATGTCTGCTTACAAATATGTTACAAAGTATTCATTTTCAATAAGAATTGAAATAAGGCTGACTTAAGGGCATATTTTATCCATGAATAGTTATATGATATTCTCAAAAAGCAAATTATATGTTTTACCACAGCAAACGGATTAGCAAAAAAATTCGACCACGCAGCTGAACCGCTGACGTGAGTCGAGCAAATTTCCAAAATTAAGTTTATAAGCCTATTTTTTAGGGTTTCAACCAACAGTTTAGGAAATAGGTCTATTCACGACAGTGCTGAATAGCTGCAAAATGGTTCGCACGCCATTCCGCATATTGGCAGTATTTCAATACACAATTTATTGCGTGCTTCGCACGCCAACCCCGTGGTAGAATCCACCGCATGGCTTTGAACCGGGTACTTCTATGGTATATTACGTTTTCATCGATTTCGGGGAAACCAAGAGATCTATAAGATCGCGTAAAAAACAAAATGTGCAGAATAACATATATTTGTAAAAAAAAACTCAAAAACAAATTAATTCTCGTAGGAAAAATCTAAAAAAATAGTTACTTCCTGTTAAAAAACGTTCTTCCTATTGTTGGTTTTTTTCGCACGCCATTCCGTATATTGTGAATATTTTCAATATACAGAGCATTGCGTGCTTTGCGCGACATTCCGCATATTAGGAGTATTTTCAATACACAGTGCATTGCGTGCTTCGTATGCCAACCTCCGTATTGGAAGTATCTTCAATTCCATAAAGTCGCGTAAAAAAACAAAATGTGCAGAATAACATCCTACATTTTATATTTGTACATCCAACATGTGTACCAAATTTGGACCAAAACGGATTTAAAATGCGGCCGCTAGAGTGCGAACACATATATACATAAATATAAATATATATATATGATTTTTACTGACACCACAAAACGTGTTCTGGGGACCATGATCGGTGCTCATTTGCTACTCCCGACTTTGGGTCTTACCATAAGGGCCACTGCAATAGCTCATTTTTCCTATGGAAATTCGATGATAATAACATAGTAGAAAATCCCAGCTCTTAGTTTTAACCTGCAACATAATAATTCAATCTTACACAGAGTAACTCACGGAGAAAGTACGTCATCTACTACTGAAAATAAAGAAAAAGTTCCTTTAAACTTAGGTTCGGAAATGCTTCGTTTTCGAAATATTCGCCATTTTGGTTTTTTACAAAATAATTCATATCTAGAGAACCGTTTGACTGATTAAGTTTAAACTTGGCATGAAGTTTAATCTACCAATGATCTATCTCAAGAAAAATAATCGATTCTATCCAATAATGCGTTTAAAATTTCCGGCTGTTTGAAAATTTCAAACCTTAAGGGTCTGCTGTAGTGGCGGCCATCTTGGATTTTTATCCCATAAGAGCAATGTTAAATTTCAAACAATTTATTTCGTTTACTTTTTATCATAAAATTGTTTGCAAGATCTCATTTTAAGCACAGTCACAATACGCATCCGTCTTGCAATTTACATTGTTTTAAATGCTTTTGATTTGTTATGTAATTGACATTTTGTAAGTACAAAGTTTGAATTTTTTTCCTAACGCAATAAAAAATTAATAATGAAAAATAATTTGTAAGCCGGATCCAAAATTTTACAAAGAATATTCAGTATTTTTTCAACATTCAATTACAAAAGATAGACTTATAAAATGGTTTGAAATGAGGCAATGTCAAAGCGTTCAGCTGCAAGAAATTGCACTGTTTAGATAGGGATACAGTGAGAAGCGGTTGCGTTTCCGGTTGATTTCTCGTTTACTGGAGCAGACCCTTAATTACTCAAAAACCACACCTTTTAACAACAAATTTTAAGCCACTTTTTTGTAGCCCTTTTGATTCCTTATCGTAAGATGTAATTGTCAAAACAATCGGATGAAGGACAACAGCTGAGTTAAAGATAATAACTGCAAATGTATGTACAATGTTGTTGTGTTACTGTGTTGGTATAGGATGCCGGGTTGAATAAACCAATTATTACACATAACTTAGCTATTATCCTTCATCCGAATGTTTTGGCAGTTACACCATCCGATAAAGAATCAGAATGGCTACAAAAAAGGTGTGTTGACATTTAGCCGCCATTTTAAAACGCATGATTTGATATAATTGCTCATTTTTCTTAAAATAGATCATTGTTAGGTTAAACTTCATGCCAAGTTTGAACTCAGTCGGTTAAACCATTGTCTAGATTTGAATTATTTTGCAAAAGAAACAAAATAGCGGATATCTGGGAAACGAAACGTTTTCGGGCCTATGTTTATATGAACGTTTTTTCTTATTTTGAATCATAGAACTATTTCCCGAACTATGGACATCCTGTATATTGTGGAAGCCCCTATAGGGTGTATTCATCTCCTTCACATCAAAATTATTACGAACAACTGGACTTTGAATTTTAATTTTATAACGACTTTCTGTAATAATCTATATAAATAAAAATGTAGGCCTAAATGTTAGTTTGTTCAAAATCTCAAATCTCCTAAAGTTCTTCACCGATTACTTTGAAAGTTTTACAAAACATTACGTTCGAATACAAGTAGGATTTTATATACTACTAGCTGACCCGTACGGCGTTGCCCGTGGTGGTTGGTATTTTCAGTCTTTTTAACGTAATTGTATTCTTTTTAAGTGTTCAGTCAGTGAATGGTATTTGGCTTTTATATATATAGATCTTAAATAATAAAAGCACTATTGTCATAATAATAAAAGATCTGAAATTATGATTTTAGTAACTTTGATCCCCCAAACCCCTCCTGAAATTTCGAAATTTTTCATACCCTTTCTTAGTGAGCACCTATGGCCCTAGAGGAAGCTACATACCAAATTTCATTCACATCCGTTCGGTAGTTTTGAAGAAGTCATTTTTTAATAACTTTGATCCCCCCAAACCCTCCCTAAAATTTCGAATTTTTTCAAACCCTTTCTTAGTGAGCACCTATGGTCCTAGAGGAAGCTACAAACCAAATTTCATTCCAATTCATTCGGTAGTTTTGAAGAAGTCATTTTTTAATAACTTTGATAACCCCAAACCCCCCTAAAATTTCGAATGTTTTCAAACCCTTTCTTAGTGAGCACCTATGGCCCTAGAGGAAGCTACATACTAAATTTCATTTCAATCCATTCGGTAGTTTTGAAGAAGTCGTTTTTTAATAACTTTGATTCCCCCAAACCCCCCCTAAAATTTCGAATTTTTCAAACCCTTTCTTAGTGAGCACCTATGGCCCTAGAGGAAGCTACATACCAAATTTCATTCCAATCCGTTCGGTAGTTTTTGAGAAATCGTGGATAAGTGAGTCAGTGGGTTAGTGGGTTAGTGGCTTTTATATATATAGAAAACAGCAGTATCTATTGAACATAAAAACAACAAAACGTATACTAAATATTTAACAAAAATGTGAGCGTCATTAAATATGTTTATTGACTATAATAATAACAGTAATCAGCTGTTTGCTATAATATTTCCGTTAACACCTGACTTAAAACTTTGAAGCAATTATTTGTGTTTCTAACTTTTAGGTTAGGTTTTTGTAAAAAGAGCCACCTGTTTCACGTAAAAAAACACAAACTATACTATGGAATAGGAAATGGGAGCGCCATTATAAATAATTATTAAATTAATTTGTTTATTGTTGGTACAACAATGAGCAAACTCAAATTCAGTATTTCTATTAACAGCTGATTTCAAAATTTAGAACAATTATTTCTATTTCTAACGTTTAGGTAGAGTTTTTGTAAGTGTAGACCTGAGCGTTGCTGATTTTTTCAACCTTTATTATAGCTGATGGTATAAAATATAGGAAATAATTTAATTTGTATATTTAACATTATTTACCATCTTAGCTTTGAGATTATTATTAATCCTACACCTTTATTGTAAAGAAAACATAACATATGTCTATAGAAAGGTCCAATGGGGTTGGCGTGCGGAGCACGCACGGGTCTCCCCTAGTGCAAAATAAAAATGTTTTAAAAACTGCTTTAATAAACTTTAGTCTGTCTCGAAAAAGTTCCTCCTTTTAATGATTTCAATCAAGCAGAACGTGCAACCACTCCCCTCCAACTCACAATACAAAACGCTCAAAACAAATCTATATTTACAACGTTTTGCAGACTTGGAGTTGTGGCTGGTAGTCTTACACCGATGTAGTGACTTTATTTCAGATATGTTATGAATCAAATGCAAATTGAGACCGTCGCATTCCTAATATAATTAGACTGTATTCATTAGTATTCATGTTTCCATGATTATCATGTTAATTAACGTGTGACGTGTGCCCATTGACGATGCGACATGTGAACTTCGTAGCAGTTTGCGAATCTGTATTATCAGAAAAGGTTTCGCAATTTTCGGAAAAAGTATTGCAGATTAAAAGAATCATCGTTAACATTATTCATATTCATTTTTTTTTTTTTTTTTTTTCTGTTAAACTATTGAAATTAAAATAGCCTACAACTAAAAAGCAGCGAATGTATTTCCATTACAAATATTTACTTTTAAAGTTTAAAACTCAACGATTCCGGGTGTAATAAATTGATGGACACACGTTGGAAACTACGTGACATATTATTTTTCTCCCTAATAAGCTACTTAATTCAGCTATATTTGCACTCTGTGCTGTTTTACATGTTTACAGATCGTCCACTGTTAAGGCAATCCTATAATATGTTAAAACACAAAATTAAAAATCTTCCGAAAGAACGTGTGAGACTTCCACTGAACCGATTTACACGCGGGTGGTGTCAAATGAAAGGGAATAACCAATATATTTGCACATTTTTCTTTAGATTTTGGTATCTGGTCAGTAACTAAAAAACAAGATTAAAAGTTTTCTTATGGCAATTTAACATAGAGTAAAATTTCAACTTTGCACTTCTTTGAAGAGTTCATTTGAGGTTTCCACTGAACCGTTTTACACGCAGTTTGTTTTAAATAAAAGATCAATCATTCTGTATTTGCACAATTTACTTACATTTTTGAAATAATTTTATTTAGAATGTAATCAAAAGAACTTTTTAAAACGTATTTTATCATCATTTTAAGTTTTCCTAACCAGTTGATTATTAAAACACGTGATTGTGGAAATTGTGCATCTAAGAACAAACAATAATTAATTGTTATAGCAAAAGGAAATTGCTATTGTTATTGTTATAGAAAATCATTAGTGGAAAGTATCTTTCAACGATGTATCGCATACATGGCATTTACAAATATTGAAATAAAAAAGGTTTTATCGAAATGAACTAAGTTACTCAGGGATACTGCAGCTCTTTATTATTAAAAATATTTTTTCGATCGATTCAGTAGTTCCAGAGATTACCCCTACATACAAACAAACAAACAAAAAAACTAACTTTACCTCTTTATAATATTAGTATAGGTGTATAGATAACCCCAAAACTAAGATGGTTAGTAATGTTAAATGTCCAAATCAAATTATTTCGTATATTTTATAACAGCAGTTATAATAAAGGTTAAATGAACCAGCAAGGCTCAGGTCTATACTTTAATAAGAAGCAAACCTAAAATTTAGAAATTTAAAAATTGCTTCAAAGTTTGAAATCAGCTGTTAATATTGGAGCAAACAGCTGCTTTATCTGTTATTTTATTCAATTAGTTGCTTTGAATAAAACCAATCACTCATCAGCATACGATTTCTTTCCGACTAAATTTACAAATATTAAAATAACAAATTATTTTATCAAAATTAATTTATAGCCTATGTTACTAAGGGATAGTGAAGCTTTTTATTAGTAAAACTATTTTTTCAATCGGTTCAGTAGTTCCAGAGATTACCCCCTACATACAAACAAACAAAGTTTACCTCTTTATAATATTAGTATATAAATAGTCTTTAAGGGAAATTATTTACTGACTTTATTGCAGCAAATTCTTAATACAGAAGGGAACGTGTGGACGAAATTCGCCCTGTAATTCGGTTTTAGTTCAGCACCTACAACTAACGCACTTTTTACTTTGGTGTCTGCTGTAGCGGCGGCCATATTTGATTTTTATCTCGTAAGAAAAGTATTGAATTTAAAACAATTTATTTCGTTTATTTTTTGTCATAAAATTGTTAGCATTCGTTAGTTTTCCCTCACTGAATTTGTGTAAAATGGTTAAAGATTTATATATTACATCTTATTTCTATTTAGTTTGTATTATGTGTTCAGCAAATTCTTAATCAAAGCATTTGACAGTTAAACGTATTTTTGTGACAATTGTGTTCTGTGTTAATATTTTTCTTTGGAGGTTAAGTAAATATTATTAAAATGTGATACTTTGTAATAAAGATTACTTCAGGCGTATTGAATTGGTAAAGTTGTATAATAATGAATAGTTAGGAATTGCCTTAGGGAATAGTGACTTAATCAAACCAGGCTTTGGGTCTCTGGATAAATAGATTACAGAAATAAATTCCTCCAGTATCGGTGTTTTCTTTTATTATAACAAAATAACTTGAGTGTTTACAAGACGTTGTATTTTATAACAATTTGTATGTTACTACACGGTGTGTTTTTCAAACCACGTCTCAATAAAATGAATAAAGTTTCATTCGTCAAAGTTAAAATAATCCTTTAGTTTGGGCGGGTTGGGTTTGAAATCTCACGAGCATATTAATATTACTGTTTAGTTACTAGCTGCCGTACCCGGTTTCACTAAGAGCACAAATTAAGAAAACCTTCTCTTCCGTATTTGTTGTAGGAATGAAATGAGAGGATGAATTTTATTAAAAGTGACTTTTTATAAAAAATTATGCCTGTAAGTATAATCTATATTATCAATATATATAAGAGGCTTCGTCATGACTGAATGACGGACATAGAAACAACGTGGAGTAAAACTAGTAAAGGTACAAATATGAAAACGTTAAGTATGGGGTCATAGACCAGCGAGCACATAATATAATAGAGAAGCTACTCGGAACGCAAAGTGAAGCCGGCTTGCCTACCGGATGTGTCGGACCAAGATGGCGGCGCTGCCCTAGTCCGAGCGTAACACGCGTTATTTCAGTTAGTTCATTACCGTTAGTCGCAGTGAGGGTAGATGCTGTTTGTTGTAAACCTAAGATTTCAACCTACACGAAATGGTAAATTGTGCTGCATTTGGATGCAAGTTGTTTTCGAAGTAAGTTTAGGATTCTTAATAACTATAATAGTCTAAGTAACAACGATATTGTTAGTAAAATGACAAACCATGTACTTGGGCAATGTGTAGGTATGGACTTATTTCCCAACACTTTACATTTTTCTGAAAATGAGTTGGACGATAATCATTTTTGTTTAGTAATAAAAATAATAGCTGAAAAGTATTTTTCTTTAAGAATCCGTCACTACTGTAAGATTAGTAATGAAAGTCTGCATAAATCTAAGGTGAGACAACAACTAAATAAAACTGTAATTTGGTTGGGTCAATAAATATCGAATAATGTCTTAAAAGTATTTGGACTAAGTTATTTAATACCCATAATCTATAGTGAAACTTCGAGGGTGTTGTAGACATAGAAATAAGTAACTAAAACAGTGTTTTCTTCAATGTAATTTAATTAACTATTGTTTAAATCAATGCACTATTATTACTAATCCCAGCTAAAAAGAATCGTTGATTTATAAATATTTAACAACATTTAGTGTATTCTATTACGTAGCAACAACACGTAGCCAGGCAGTGCAATGGTATGCGGCGATAGTGAACGTTAAGAGGCAGTTTTGCCGCGTCTTATACCTGGATTTCTGAGAAAACCGTTCACGATAAATAAAAGGTAAAATAATTAACGAAATTTGGTTATTTATCTACAACTTTTCCACTGACAAAATTTCTCTGACCAAAAAATAAAAAATTTTCCAACAGAACAACTTTGTCATGTCTGTTTTTCAAAAACAGAACTACTATTATGTAAAAACAAATTTTTACTAGAATTAATAAAATTATTATTATTTTTTAATTATTACTATCGATATCTTCAGACTCTATACTATATGCATGCAAAATTCCAACAATATTCTTCAACTATTACTGTTGATAATGTCGGTGTATTTGTCGCGGAGTTTTACCGTGAACTGATCTCGATGGTTGTAGATTTCAGGATGTATGTCGGACCAATATGGCGCATTTGGCCTCACTTTTTAATGCATGGGATGTATTCACTTGTCTTCTCTATTCTATTATGTACTCGCTGGCATAGACGCACACTAAGAAATGATTCATAATCAACCTTCAGCCAAAACTATTGAAGATAAAAATACGAAAAGTTCAAGGTATATTTATTTTTTTCATTTAGACAAAACTTATTAAAGTGCTGCGTGGCCTTTCTGTGTAATCATGATAGTACCCTAGTGGTTGAACACTAACCTTCAGATGTCCCATGTTTACAAAGCTGTGGAAATGTAATCTAAGTTGACACACAACTTCCAAAATACTTTTACTCCCCTAGCGGCCGCCCTCACGCTTTGTCCTGCTTTGTTTGCTCCGATACACCTTAGTTTATGCAAGATGTTTACATTACGCTTTTGTACCAGTAAAACAACGTTTTAGAAGAGTCAACATAAGAAAATTGATTACCCAACCATAAAAAAATTGCTACAAATGGTTTTTTACCATTAATTAAATCTAATCGGTATATTATAAAACGTAGAAAAAGTCTAGGAAAATCTGAATCCCGAAAGTGGGTAATTTTCAAGATGACGCCTAAAATTGCCGGAAAGTACTGATTTTAAAAGTTTTTCTGGTATAAAAGGCACATTTCTTTTTTTAAATTTTGGCCAGATTGTTTTAAAATTTGGTTTAAATGTTTTTTAGAGTACTTACGTCAAAAAGGGTCAAGATAACTTTCTCATTCTCAAACCATGTGATTCAGAAGTTGTTTTAATATTAATCAGCTGTTTATTTAACAATCAGTTATAAACATGGCTTTGATTTAATTTGTTTATTGTGTTATAAGTTTAGGTTATGTGCAACGCTCAATGGTTGCTAAGCAGTGTGAATTGTTACAGTTTTATTACAATGTTAATGTATTTTGTTTAATGTGTATTAGTGCTTAAGGGGGTTCGGAGGGTCCTATCTTTCCCATGTTAAATTTACTATTTTGATGACCCGTTTCCTCAGAAACCACTATAGGTACATTGTTGATTTTTTTTTTTACTAGTTTTATGCTATTTTTTGGAAACTTTAACACAAGGTTTTTTTATTTAGTCAATTTTTTTCGGCTTTATGATTTTTTAAAGATTTCATTACAAAAAAAATCATATTTTTCCAGGTTTTTTATTGTAAAAATATAATTGATCTTCATAGTACATAAAGCTTGTGTTAAAGTTTGCTTTATAGCTCCAAGAATATGTGGTAAAAATTTCAGATCTGTATCTCAAGTAGTTTTTGAGATAACGGGTTATTTGTACCAAAAAAACTGTTTTACGGAAAAACGTGATTTTAGTTAACCCATTCGCTTATAACGACGGCGATTCGCTGTCGCGCTCCCTGTTGCCATTATGTGAAATGACGGTGAATCGCCGTCCACCAATAAAACCTGTATTATCCGAGTTAGTTCCTAAGAAATACAAAAGATCGCATATGCATCTTGTTGTGTAAGTTTCAGGCTTTCTTCTGGTTATATTTTTATCTTCCATGGCCTGCCATAGTCTTCATTTGTTAGCATTTTTTATTAAAAGTTTAGCAAATTTATCTAAATTAATTATGTAACTTAATAAGAACCAATCTAAGTTATTATTATAAACCTCTCACACATACAAATCATACAGATAAAAAGTTAAGAGCAACCAAGCAAGCTTCATATAACCACTTCTAGATGGCGCTGATGAAGGTACATTTTTGTTAAAACCAACCGATCCTAGATGGTGCTGATAAACTATCTTTTACTTTACACGGAATATTTATACCGATAGTAAAGTAACTGAAGTTTTGTTAATTTGTCAGTTTTCTTTCATGAAGCCGTAGTCCAGTGGATAACGAGGCGTCTTTCTGATCAAGAGATGCTGAGTTCGAATCTAGGCTAGGGAGACCAGATATCTAATCATATCTGTGGTTTGAGGGTAGGAGGGCGGAAGTAAAGCAAACGGTGGTTGGCTCGCTTCCAAGCTGACGGGATATGACTAGATATCTGGTCTCCGGCTGGGGCTGTTTTGCATAATTTTACTAAGGTAAAATATATATATATATATATATATATATTTACTAAAAAAAAACCAGTAAAAAATAAATTTTTAGTAAACAACCTTGCATTTGGTAGTCAAAAAATGTCATTTCATAATAAATTTGTGTCTTAATATAATG
>JAGFPH010005354.1:84253-98701 GCA_018207615.1 Philaenus spumarius
ATTCATCGATAAATACGATGTGGTTGAAATCAGACAAAAAGGTGCGGATGGAATAAACGCGGCTAGTGTTCGAAGAGGGGACGCCATAGTAGTGGTCGCTGGATATAAGGTGCGTACAAGTTGTCTCGTAAGCTATACATCAACAAAGAAGATATAGAAATACACTTGAAGGGAAAACATGATGGTGAAAGTAAAGCCATAACAAGAAGTACTAGGGTGAGTGACGGCCCATTCAATAATAAAACTGATGGTTTTTTCTGCGGCTGTTGTGTTGTAGAGGGAAAGTTTGGCCACAGCTATGTTACAACAAAAACATTTACTATGACAATATCACAATGTTGCGACAATCGTTGTGATGAATGGTCTTTTAAGGTTAAAGGCAGGATTGAATATCACAATGGGGATCTTTATACAACTGTACCACCAAGTTTGTAGCAGAAATTTTCGTTCCGGCAAGGATATACCCCTATATTTCAACCACGACCCAGAAATAAAACGAAGGAAATCTGGAAGACCAAAGAATGAAGATCAAGAACAGGCTTTTGTTTAAATGTGTACATACTTTTAAACTAATGCTGAAGAACAGTTTAGCATTTCTGATCTGAGGTGCAAAATGAAGGAGTGCTTGCTAGAAGCAGATTCTGTTGCATATGGTAACCAATACCTAAAACAACGGCTCAGAGAACGGTATGGGTCCTGTATAAATATCGCAGAAGGGGAAGGGTTGATGTAGTAACAATGCAGGAAAAACATCACACGTTCTTTGGAACATATACAACACCACTGGAAATGATGAAGCCTCACAGAAGAAAGCAATAATTGAAGCAGCAGCAAGATTCACAAAAACTGACATTAAGGGAAAGGTACAACCTAATATAGAGAATTACCCCACCGCAGATGATATTAATGTTCAGTCTGCTTTAAATTACATATCCGAATCACTTAGAATATTATTAGAAACAATGTTTGTTGGAAAAGACAACCACCAAAAGGTCAGTCAATTATTCAGGCAGTCCGTCCTGGAGCGGTACAATATATTCAGCAAAAGGGTCGTTACGGCTTCTTCATTCGTAAAGGTATCTATTAAAGTAAAATTCAACAAAACATAATTTGTAGCAATTTTTACTTTCTCCACCCTATACGTAGTATATGGAGAAAGTATTGTTTTCGTAAAAATGTTCGAATTTGAATTTTCAGTTGAATTATCTGTTTTGGTGCTCCCAGAACCCCAGAAAATTGTTTAGTGCAATTATCTGTGTGCTCCCTGAACCCAAAAATATTTTTAGTGGAATTTTTTGTTTTGGTGCTCCCTGAACCCAAAAAAAGTGTTTTTAACGTGGTGTCTGTCTGTCAGTGTGTCAGTATGTATACACGACCAGAGGGGACACTATTGGTCCGATTTTCATGAAATTTGGTATGTAGGTACTAAACCCTAATATCTCCAGGCGTTTTTTTTCATTTTTTGGAATTTTTAATTTTTAAGGGTAATTTACCCCTAAAAACCAATAAAAAACGACAAAAATGCAAATTTCTCAAAAACGGCTCTAACGATTTTGATCAAATTTTCAGTATTTATAGTGCTTAAGATGCCAAACAAAATGACACCACCCGCTTTTATCAAAACTTCGGCGTTTTTTAATGATGGGGAAATGTTAAAAAATAAACAAGTTTATGTTGTCAATCTAGCATCACTGCGACGGCCGCACGGGGTAGCACAACGGTAGCGAGGACGGCCAGTAATTCAAAGGTCGCGCGATCGAATCCCGCCTGGGACAATAACTTTTTTATACGATTGACGTAGGTAGAATATTATTTTTTTGTTTTGTTCTAAAAAGTAGTAAATAAAATGATTAAAAACAATATTATTTTGACTACAGTAAGTTGGGAGAAAGTTTGTGTCAGTTAACTGATACCGTTTATTTTGGTTGTGTTTGCATAACTTTACTCGACTATTTTCAGGTTCATTTCCTATTGATAAAACATGTAAATGAAAATAACGAGGAAACAGGAAATGTGTTTCGGCGACATTTTTTTTTTACAATCTCAAATAATAAATTTAAAACAAATACTTCAACATAGTTTTAGAGAAATTACTAGCTGACCCTTTCGAAGCATTTGCATTATAACTTACTAACAGTGTTTTATTAATTTAAATCCATGTTAAAGAGAAATAATTTTGTTATTGTTATTGTACATTTTTAAACAACTTACCAACTTGCAGAAGGTAAACAACAACAAATAGGTGTATCCACAATTCTGTTTATAACCACGCTTACAATTAATTAAAAATAGCAATGTAGTGGCGTAACGGCAGCTCTCCAGCTGGGTATTGTTATCATCAGTGTTGCCAACGCCAGGAAAATATCCCTACAACTTACATGATCTTACATCACTGTTACTTTCGGATTCTTTATTTCTTTTTTTTTATTTCTTTTCGTATTTTGTATATTTTTCCGGTGTAGCGGTTAAGGAAAGCTTTAAAATGATGCCTCATTCATATAGTTTGATGATGTATTAAGAAAGTTATGGAGTACCGACAAAAAAATGGCCTTGAGAAATAATATTTATGTGATTTTTAAATAATAAATAAAAATAATTAGTACGTTCGTGAGTAACATATAATATAACAGCTGATTTCACCCATCGTCTGTAACACTTGAACAAACCCAGTGTAGATTATAGTTTGTGGTTATGTGTACAACTTCAATCGTTATAATTTCTTGTGGTTGTTTTAAAT
The DNA here is from genome assembly GCA_018207615.1 of Philaenus spumarius. Taxonomy (NCBI): domain Eukaryota; kingdom Metazoa; phylum Arthropoda; class Insecta; order Hemiptera; family Aphrophoridae; genus Philaenus; species Philaenus spumarius. The sequence continues at coordinate 86,991 of JAGFPH010005354.1, forward strand.
ATGAGTTATAGAACTAATGTACGCTATAATATACGTTCTATAATTTGCTTTGAGTTTATAAACTGTATATAAATACGACCTTTTACCATCAATATATTTCTTTATACAAATTTAAAGAAGAGATACCTACACTGCATACGTAAATAAAAAATTTTAGCAAATAGGCCAACAGTTTTATAATTCTTATTATTGTACACATTTACCGAGTTGAAAATTCCCGTCAGCATAGTTAGGTATGCCTAGATAAGTAGATCTTAACGTTGTTTTTAAATGATGTATTTCTGATGTGTATCTAATTAATCAGCCTGTGATTTTTCACGAGGGTTTACCAGTTATTGTATTATTTGCTAGCTTTGACCTGCTGAGTGACATGGTTGCGTCATCAACTATAATTGCAGTTTACTTAAAAGGCATCAAATAACGTAACAAGTTTATACGACGACCAAGACTTGATGTTTTACTGTCAGTTTATTGTAGCGTAAAGGGTTTGAAGCAAATCGTATTACTGACGTCAACTCGACACATATCACAGAACTGAACTACCTTGCCAAGCCAATCATCCTTTACTGCCCTAGCTTTAAACGCGAGGTCTGACACAGCGTTCCCTTGCCCTTCTCTCTCTATTCCCTCCTTCACTACATCTTCTCTCTCTCTCTCTCACTCTCCTTCCCGAGTACTTACTTGTACTTAAAAGGGAGCTGGTACAACTTGCGCAGTACATTTTGCTACAATTAATTCAATACATTCTACTGACTTTATTTTAAATATGTAAATGAAATTTTCACTGTACCTATACTAACATTATAAAGAGGTCAAATTTGTTTGTTTGTTTGTATGTATCGAGTAATCTCTGAAACTACTGAACCGATTGAAAAAAAATAGTTTTACTAATAAAAAGCTACACTATCCCTGAATTGTTTAGGCTATAATTAATTTTGATAAAAACATTTTTTATTTCAATATTTGTAAGTTTTGTCGGAAAAAATCAACATAGGCTATAATTAATTTTGGTAAAAACATTTTTTATTTCAATATTTGTAAGTTTTGTCGGAAAAAATCTTAAGTTAGGTGTAGACTGATGAACCAATACATGTATTTACATTTATTACTATAGCATCCAATTCAATAAAATAACATATAAAACATCTGTTAGCCCCATTATTTCCATTAACAGCTGATTTCAAACTTTGAAGCAATTATTTGTATTTCTAACTTTTAGGTTAGATTTTTATTAAAATGTAAACCTGAGCCTTACTGGTTCTTTTAACCTTTATTATAACTGCTGTTATAAAATATATGAAATAATTTGATTTGACATTTAACATTATTTACCATCTTAGCTTTGATGTTATTATTAATCCTACAACTTTATTAAAAAGAAAACATAACATGATTATGTGCATAGAAGTTCCCAACGGGATTGGCGTGCGGAGCACGCAGGTGTTTCCCCTAGTATATAATATATTTGTCTTAAACTGTGGTAAACAAATCAATGGTAAAAATATTTTGCTTATTTGTTTATTTTTTTTTTAAACAATTTTTCCTACGCTATTACTTTTTACATGATTACTCCAGCGACCAAGGAATACTATATACTGGCAGAGCCCATGCACAACGCATTACGGGAGTTGAAGCCGACCACGCCCACTCTTAGGTGAAAACACCGGATTCTCTGTCCGCGACCGGTACACATTTTAATTCGCCGCGTTTCATTAACACCGTTTGAACACACACTTAGTGTTGAGATAAAATTCTGAAATATTGCTTAAAACACTGTGACCGTGCTGACGGTATTAAACAAAAATAGAAAAATATATTTAATGTAACGTGAAAAAATATAAAACAAAGAAAGTCAACGTTGTGTTTAGACATATGACATGAAATTTAGACATAGCGAGAAAGTTTTGTATTTTTTGGGCAGGTGATTTGTCAAAGCGTAAAAGTTGTTGGAAATCAACCAAAAAAGAAAAATTATTCTTTACATTTCTTTGTAAAATGCTTAGTTTAGGCTGTAGGCTGTGGTATAGTGACGAGTTGGTTTGATTGTTGTGTGAACCAGCGCGCTGACAACACCATCGCTAATCTACTGTATCTACAAGTCTTGTCATTAATTTGTAGTGCTATTGCTTGTTCTATCAATATATTGTACCATACATTCATGGTCCGAGTAATTATAATTTAATAAAAATTGTTAATATATTAAAATTGTATAATAAGAACAATAACAATAAGGAAACTGAATGATACGGTTTTGAAAGAAAACAACATTTTATTCAAAATTATAACTATAAAGAAATCCTTGCCCTAGAATCAAAAATAAAACCACAATATCCATCTTAAATCGCAATGTTGCTAACTTTACTCACAAAAATATTCGCTAAATAGAAAAAATTGAGAACAAATCAAAGAGAACTAGATTTATAATTCCAATCAAACTAATAATTACTAATCATACTATTTACTCAAATGCTATAAAAACTCGTCTGCAAACCTATAAAAACCTTTTTTCCTTAATTAGTTCACTTAAAAAACCCACAATCTGCATTTCAAATCACAACGTTGCTAACTGTACTTACAATAACGCTGACGCTCGGAAGTAGCGGAGTCAGACGTTTTCATCCCCACCACTCATAGGTTAATCGGCTTCAAGCCTTGCGCGACGTTGCCAGTCTATAGTATTCCTTGGTCGCTGGATTTTACTCCTATTTTTTGTCTTGGTTAGTTTAATAATAACTCTTACTCTTCCAACCAGCTCTATCTATTTTACAATATACCAGAAAATTATGAATTCATGAATATATCAGATTATTATGGTTAAGAAAATAAAATAGCAATGCATCTTGCAGCTTCAAACAAAATAACGCAAAAAAGTGTCGCTTCCTTGTCATGCAAAAAATGGCTATCAAGTGAAGGCACGGGTTATATCAAAGTGTATTATATAATAAAAGAGAAGAGAACTGAGAGAACAGTATATCAACAGAACGTGATTGCTTTGAAGAGGTACCCTTGTACTCTGTGTACACACTGGGAGGGTAGATTATTTACGTTCCTCTTAAACTAATAACCGCTTCAGATCGCTAATTAGACAGATATTCTGTAAAACCAGGCTTTGACTTTGTTGTAAACTAATTTATTGAAGAAAAATTCAAACATAAGCCCACTAATCATTATGTTGGTTTACTTTTTATTGTTAGGCAGAATAATGAAGTATTTTAAAAGTCGCATGTATATTCTAGGCCTACTGGTTTTGTTACTCTTAAAACTGCACGCTCATCGCATCTAATTTATTTTTTTAACGTCTTTTAGTTACGGTTATAGGTGTACAACATTATGCGAATAAAAATGCTCTTAGTTTGTATGGAATTAGTTTGTTTTGTATACAAATAGGCTATTTACTATTTTCATACGTTGAATGTTATTATAATAAAGGTGTAGAATTAATTATAACAACAAAGCTAAGATGGTAAACACAGTTAAATTTCCATGCATTGTAAATACATTCAATAAACATAAGATGTTGGTTCATCCGTCTAGGCCCAACCTAAAATTATTGTGTGTATGTTTAATTTATTTTACCTGTCTTAACGGCAAACAAACATACAATAATTTTAGGTTAGGCCTAGACTGATAAACCAACATTTTATGTTTATTGAATGTATTTCAGCGCTTGACGATAATATCTGAACTACGCTGGACGAGACCGATCGTCTCTTAATTAAAATGGATGAACCAAAACACATGTTTCTAGAATGTATTTACATTCGTTGCCATAGCTACCAATTTGATAACGATTTTTCGTTACTCGTATTTTATATTTGTCATTGCCACAGCAACTAATTAATAACACTTTTTCCGTTACGCATTGCATTTTCTATTCTACCGCAACCCGCGTTAAGGAACTTCGTTCCAAAAACTATGAATGTGTGTTCCACCAACAGACAATACGACGGAATACTTTTATCTACTACACGTTGCATCCAAACACGACATGGATTTACATGCTGTGACAAGTCTTGTATGCAACTGTCGGTTATTACATTGGCCGCCATGACACCTGCGGGCGTGTTATCTCCGGAAATGCAGATCAGAAATGCATTACCAAATGATTACTGTGCATCCACCGTGAGCCAAGATTTAATCTTAGAAAGTAATGCCAGGGATGTTGCTTGCTACCGAAAGAAATACATTGCAATATGCTCCTGATATATTATTACTGGGTTCTTAATAACATAATACAATTCCTTCTCTTATAAAAAATCTGTAAGTATTATTTTAAAGCGTGATGATATTCTATAAAAATACATTTATCATCGACAAATTATTCTGAATGTATCATTTTAAAGGTTAGGACACTCCAAATGTGGATATAATTTAGTTTTTGAAGTGGAAACTTCTATAGCGACGATGGGTATTTTTTTTTTTTTGTAGGGAGGTAAATCGCCGTTTCGCGTCACGTCACGTAACGCAACATTTTCGTTTAGACCGGAGTGTTGATTATGTATACCCTCTTATACATATATATATTTATATATACTTGCGTATAGTATATATGAAGAACAAGGACCGATGACAATGCAATATTATTTTTTTGGGTGTAGTGAGCACTGATCATGGTCCCCAGATCACGACGTGATTTTCACCCCCTTCAAAACGTAGGATTGATTTGAAACTTTGCACACTTATCAAGGACCGATGACGATGCAATACTAATTTTGTTGGGTGTAGTAAGTGAGCACTGATCACGGTCTGCAGAACACGTTTTCGGGTGTCACTAAAAACGTTATATACAGGGTGATTCACGACGATATACAAAAACTTCGGGAACTCATTAATTTTGTTGGGTGTAGTAATTGAGCACTGATCATGGTCCCCAGACTAAAAAATAAAAAAATAAATAATAGTTTAAAACTAGAAAAATACGCTTTAAAAGCAAACCGAACTAAAAATTTGAAAATAATTGTAATTATTTTATTTATTTACTAATCAGGAAATAAAATGTTAATAAAATCCAGTACTTAATCAATATTCATTTTACACGCTGTAAAATTCGCATAGAAGTTTTCACTTCTATTGTGTGGTCATATGCACACCCTTTTTTTTAAATTTGTTTTTAACCCAAAATCAAAGTTATATTTTTAGTATTCAATAATGCAAATATAAAAAAAATATAAAAAGCTCACTACATTAGAAGTTTAATTATCTTTTCAAATAAAAATAACTTCATTAAATTTGGATAATTATGACGAAAAACTCTGCTTTATTGTGGCAGCACCGAATTTGTGTTCCTACCCGAGTGTTAAGCGTGCACTCTGGTGGTTATCACATCAACTTGTTGCTCGCTGAGGAATTCTAGAAAAATAATATATCCGTTAATTTTGAAATGTGTGAGAGAAAGCTGTTTAACAACACATACTCACATACATTGTCACGAAAAGGCACAGTACGTTTACACTCATGGTTACGTCCGTAACCCTCTAGTTTCAGAATTTATGATGATGCCCTATATTTGCTAGCGGAAGAATGAAACGCACACATGAACTCAATGCTAGTAGTGTACAGCTCTGCCACTTGGAGAGCTAGCTGCGGTCAACTAAGAAATATTAATTCACTCCTGCCGGGCATTGAGTTAAAATATTCATGAATTAATAATTTCCTGGCATTTTTTGAACCGATTAAGTTGCCATTGTTATTATTAAACCAACCTAGTAAAGTACAGTTTTGGTTTATCATTAATGGTCAGGCATATCGTAACACAAAAAAAGTTTAAATGGAAAATTGTTCACACTTTTCAATCACTGCTCTTCCTCGTTTTCAAAACATTTCAACTCCGTATACCCCATGCAAATCCTGATAAGTAAGATAAACCAGCAAGATTAGTAAGTTAATGATTTATGTTCCGATTTTTCATCAGCATATTTGGCATCAGCAAATTCAAAGTTCAGTTTTACAGAAAAAAATCTAAATAACGATCACATTAAGGTGAATGATCACCTAAAGTTAATTAGTTTAAGAGAAAAGTGGTCTACCCTCCCAGTGTACAGCCAGAGTAATAATGGGTACATCTTCAAAGCAATAATGCCATGTTTATATGCTTCAGGGTATGGTAATAGCCCTTCGTGTTCATTATAATGTACTTTGATACAACCGGCGCCTTCACTTAATGTAACCGTTCTTTGCGTTACAAGAAAGTCACACGGTATTGCGTTAAATTATTTGAAGGGGAAAGATGCATCGCTATTGTTTTAAGTGTAAACTTCTATTGGCGCACCTCGGCGCTATGTTTGCTGGCGGGTAAATCGAAATTTACCTTCACACATTTTCTGAAACGCTCTATTGAGAAAAGTTCTATTGTGAAAAGCTCGTTTGCTGACGGGTGAATCGGATTTTACCGTCACGCATTTTCTGGAACGCTCTATTCCGTCAGTTTGAAAAAAGTGTTGGTCTTGCAGAGATTCGAACCAGCAGAGTCCGTCACCGTAGACTATCGCCTTAGCCGGTTGGGCCACGAACGTATTGCTAGTTTAGTGTATATGAGTTGGGTATATAAGTGTAACAGATTTCCCTACGTCACAGGCTTAATCCGTTAATGTTAACACAATGTATAGTTTAATTGGTAATACCTCTGAAATGGTCATTGTGCTTGCTCATTTCGTAAGTTGTGTAAAAAAGTTTACACTTTTTCCGTGTGGTTTTAAGCACACATTTACACTTTTTTTTAAGACATATTAATGCTCGGAAGACCCAGCCACCATCTTGAATTTCAACTCCCATAAGAGCAATGTTAAACTTGTAACAAGATTACTGGAGTAATAATGATCAGAAATTGATTTAAAAGTTAAGACAGTCAAAATGTGGATATAATTTAGTTTTTTTTTTACTTTCTCCCCCAATACCATAGTATATGGAGAAAGTACCTATTGTATTCGTAAAAATTTTCGAGTTTGAGTTTTTGGTGGAAATATCCGTTTTGGGTCCTCCTGAACCTAAAAAATTGGTTTTCGGAGTGATGTCTGTGTGTGTGTGTGTCTGTTGGTGGGTGTGTGTCGGTGGGGCTGCCTGTGTGTGTGTGTGGATGTTATCAGACCTAGAGCCTAAACCAGTCATCCGATTTTGATGAAATTTGGTATGGAGGTACTAATCCACGGTATCTCCAGGCGGTTTTTTTTTTTCATTTTTGTTAATTTTTTATTTTTAAGGGTAATTTTCCCATAAAAACCCTTAAAATAACGGAAAATCAACTTTTCTCAAAAATGGCTCTAACGATTTTGATTTTCGAGCCGTTTTTGAGAAAAGATGGTTTTTCGTTATTTTATGGATTTTTATGGAAAAATTACTCTTAAAAATAAAAAAAATTTAAAAATTGGTATTTTGAATTATTATTCTACTGATGAAAAGGTAGAGTATGTTATAGTACTTTTCGTCAAAAATAAAATGGCACCACCCGCATCCCTGTAGAAATTATGGTTCAAAAGATGTACTTTTTCTGATTTTCCACATTAAAATCCTCCATAAATAATTATACTAATCTTATATAGACTAATAAAAAAATGGCTCTTTATATTAGGTAAGCGTTTATTATAACATAGATTTGGACATTTTAAATAATATATTATAAAGTGTAACACCTAATTTCAATTTGGCTTCATGAAATAATATTTTTTTATTAAGTTCCTATAAGGAGGGAGAAAGTAAGTGTCAGTTTCCTGATACCGTTTGTTTATTTTTTTTTTTATAACTCAAAACCAAAGTTCACGATTTTTCTTATTCAATAATGCAAATATCGAAAATTTTAAAAGAACACCGCACTCGAAATTTAATTCTTTTTCAAATAAAAGTCATTTCAATTAATTTGGATAATTTATGTCGAAAACTCTGCTTTATTCAGAAAGCATGTGTGCGCCGAATTTGGGTATCCTGCACGGTTATCACATCAACGAATACCAAAAAAATAATATATCAATAAATTTTGAATATACGAGAGAAAACTGTGTTTAATAACACATACTCGCATACATTGTCACGCAAGCGCATTTCAGTACATTTACACTCAGAGTTACGCGTGTAACCTCTAGTTTCCACCTTTGCCCTATATTTGTTAGCGGAAGAATGAAACGCACACAAACTCAATGCTAGTACTGTACAGCTCTGCCACTTGGACTGCTGTGGTCAGCTCAGAAATATTAATTCACTCCTGACGGGCATTGAGTTAAAATATTCATGAATTAATAATTTCCTGGGATGTTTTGAACCGATTAAGCTGGTTTCCATTGTTATTATTAAACCAACCTCCCAAAGTACAGTTTTGGTTTATCATTAACGGTCAGGCATAACGTAACACAAAAAAAAACAGTTTAAACGGAAAATCGTTCACACTTTTCAATCACTGCTCTGACTCGTTTTGAAAACATGTAAACTCCGTATAACCCATACAAATCCTGATAAGTCGATGTAATTTAAATTGCAGCAAAGAAGAGTGTACAAAAGCTTGTCCCTTTTACAATTTACCAGTTACTTGGCAATTTTCTCTTTATTTATTTGATGCCCACGCAAGCAACAGAGCCCAAAAAAATCAATTGCCTTGCCCGTATAAATTAATTAACTTTAATGTTGTTTGTGTGAGGGCTACAACGATATATATAGCTATGTAGCTACAATTACTCAGGATGGATTAAAAGCCTACCCTAGCTAAGCCGAGCGTTTCATTCCACGGTTCCCCGCTGGAGTCGAATAATCTGTCTAAACCAATCTGTTAAGAAACAAACAGGACCCGATTCCTCCATTACTTTGTTAATACTTCGTAATCGGGAAAGATTTTCTATGTATTATTCAAAAGATAACGACCGGACAGATTTGGAGAATTTATACAAAGTGCAAAAGAACGATTTCAAAATATGAGACAGTGTTTCTAATAGTTAGATTTAATTTCTTGTTCCAAATATTTTTTAAACTGAATATAATGTTAAACAGGCTGTCCATTTTAACTGGGCCACCATTTTGATCTTCAAAAGTACAAGATGCCCAGCAAACTTTAAATGGGGGACTTTACCTACTTTTTGGAGACCTTTCAAAATATGAATTTGAAATTTACAAAATTTGCCGCTATTTTTAAATATGGCGACAACTTTCAAATTTCTTATGAAACCCCTGTTTTGTATGATGATTTCGGGGTTTACAGGTTATTTTAAGACAATTTTGTTCTTGGTGTGTTTTTGATATGACTGACCGTTTAAAAGTTAGAGATTTTTACAATTTTATAAACACACTAACTGAGTGGATGATATTTTGGAATGGAAAAAGTTTTGAACCGATGGAAACGCTCTTCAGGCTCTGCTTTACCTTGAATAAAACTCCCGAGTGTACAGTATGATTTTAATAAAAAGGTCCGACTGAAGCCGCAAAATCGTTGAAACATGCTTTCGTAATAAAGTGTTTCGGATTATATTTATAAATTAATAATCTGGGAAACTACTTTAGGTTATAAAGAAGGCTTTATATTTTTTACGTGTTAGTTCAAAATATGGAAATTATTGCTTAAAACTCCCAAAAAAATGCATTACAAATAATCAAATTTTACTTAGTTAAACTGTTGATTAAAAGGAGTTGCCGTCGATTTATTTCAATTATGAGATATAAGACAAAAGCACAAAGCCTTTAAGAACAATTTAAGATGTTCCACAACTGTTTAGGTTGAAAAACAGCGTCCAAAACACGTTAGTGCGAAATTCATATTTTTGCTGTTTTACGCAAGGTATAATAGAAGACTCTTAACATTAATACACATCAATAAATACTGTATTTGTGTATTACTAAAAACCATAATACAGAGGAATCTGCAAAACTACCAATTTTTCACACATGAAAAATGAAGTTGATTAACAGATGTTCAATAACAGCTGTTGATTCTCATTGTTCAACTTGTTGTTTAACGAAAGCCCTCTGTTTATTAGGCTTCAATTTCTCATCATTCTGAAGTACAGTTTTTAATGTTTTTATATTTTACTAGGGGAGACCCCTGCGTGCTCCGCACGCCAACCTCCAATGAAACCTTCTTAAAACATATGTTATGTTTTATTTATAATAAAGGTGTAGTATTAATAATAACCTCAAAACTAAGATGGTAAATAATGTTAAATGTTCAAACCAAATTATTTCTTATATTTTATAACAGCAGTTAATAATGGTTAAAAGAACCAGCAAGGCTCAGGTATACACTTTAAAACTCTAACCTAAAAGGTGGAAGTACAAAAATAATTGCTCCAAATTTTGAAATCAGCTGTTGGAAATATTGAAGCAGCTATGTTATCTGTTATTTTATTCAATTGGTTGCTATGGTAATAAATGTAAATACATGTGTTAATTTATCATTCTAGGCCTAACCTGAGATTTTTTTCCGACTAAATTTAGAAATATATTGAAATAAAAAAGTTTTTACCGAAATGAATTATAGCCTATGTTACTCAGGGATAGTGTAGCTTTTTATAAGTAACACTATTTTTTCAATCGGTTCAGTAGCGCCAGAGATTGCCCACTACATACAAACAAAAAAACAAACTTTACCTTTTTATAATATTAGTATAGAAAATGGTGGCCAACTTTCTAATTTTTATGTAACACCCTATGTATTATGATAATTTTTAATGGTCACTAAAATGTAAGTGAATTCCCCCATTTAAAGTTTGCTGTAAATCTTGTACTTTTGGAGATCCCAATGGTGGCCCAGTTAAAATGGACACTTTATATCGGAGCGAAATTATCAGCTGATTTGTTACTTACATCTAGGTCACTTTCTGTTGGTTTGGTTCATGCAACAATCAATTATGGTAGAAATATCAGTATTAGTGAACTGTGAGTGGGATAAGATCTGATATTATACTGGTGCCATACCGCGGCATATTTCTCTCAAGCAAGACGCGACTTGAGAATGCAAAATATCTCATTTCGTTCGTTACGCTATATGATGATGCGCCTTCAATTAAATAGACGCTTACCACAAAACAAAGGTCTCATACACATAGCGTTCCTGAGAATGCAGGGGCACTGTACTTTGCTATTGCTATTATAGATGTATCTTTATCTAATCTATACTAATACTAGCTGAATACCCGTGCTTCGCTACACTGGGAATTTCTTTTTTGCATCACTATTTATTCATAACAAATTGTAATATTTTTCTGTTATTTTCTTTCATTTATTATTTTCAATTAGTTTGGCATGTATTGTTCAATGGCTACCCGTCAATCGTCTTCGTCACGTTATGTGGGCTGAATAAATTATATCAATAAAAAAGTTAAATATTCAGAGTGAAAGGCGTTTTTTTTCAACCGCTAAATCTACAGATTGGTAAATCACACACAGTCTTTGCTGGATGTATGCAGATCACCCAGATACGTCTTTAATATGCGAATACACAGATCGGGATAGTTTGATCAGCTTACGTCCAAAATATTTTCTTAAAATTAATTAGTGCGAAAATTTAGTTCTCTAGATTTAGGGAAAGAATGCCAATCAATATTTATGTTTTTAGGGGTTGTTATTACATCTTCAACCCTTAGCAGCAAGTAACAAAATGTAAAACTCATTTACTTTTCATATGCGTTTTGTAAGAAATAAATGTATAACATTTCAGCTTTAAGGAAAGTAAACAAACAACATTTGCTGTTTTAGGGGTTGTTTCAACCCTTACAGGCCAAATATTTTTAAATCCTTTCTTA
>JAGFPH010005355.1:0-15808 GCA_018207615.1 Philaenus spumarius
ACAAATTATTCTACAACTTAATTCCTCTAGAAAAGAATATTCGTTGTGGAATTGGCGTCCCGAAACGTGGGACCCGAAATATTCTAAACCGAACAATTCCTCTAAAAAAGAATATTCGTTGTAGAATTGGCGCCCTTCGGTGTTGGCCGATTTCACTTGTGGTTAAAAAGTTAACCAAAAGTGAAAAATAGGTCAAAGAACTAACGTAAAATTATTTGTGCTTAAAACTGTGTATGTTAGCTTTAGAATTGTGTTTAATATTAAGCCATACTACTGCTATTTCCCGTGTCTGAAATATTTCCCGGTTTCGTGTAGTATTAAGGTTCAGAGGGGGAGTGAAAATTAAACAAATAATAATAATTAACCAGTAAAATAAATTTGTCGCGGTAAAATCGGAAGCTTGGGGGGCGTAGGCCTAAAAAATAGGAGTAAAATTAATTAAAAATAATTGGGAGTTTTCCGACGCGACAGATAAAAACAAATTAAATAAAACAAATTTTAAACAAGCAAAAAGGTAATATGGCGGATAAGGCGATGAAAGAGTTCTTCGAACAATACAAAAAGGATAAAGAAGAAAGGGTGAAGAAAGATAAAGAAGAACTGGAGGCCAGGGCGAAGAAGGAGAAGGAAGAAGAGGAACGCAGGCGGAAGGAAAAATTAGAAGAACTGGAGGCCAGGCGGAAGGAAAAACAAGAAGAGTGGGAGAGGAAAGAGGAACGAAGACGGCTCAAGGATGAAAAAATCCGGGAAGAAAAGGCAGCAGAAAGGCTACAGCGAGAGAAGGAGCAGAAAGAGTTATACAAAGTTATTTCTGGAAAGCTGGGAGACCTGGAACGAAGCCTGGAGGAAGAAAGCGTGAGGTGTAAAGAACAACACACTAAGGGAGAAGAGAAGATTAGGGAAATTGAAGGCGCTATCCATTTTCTGGAGGAAACCACAACCACCATAAAGGACAACGTAGACAAAGGGTTCAGAACAATGGAAAGTCGGGTACAGAGCGTTGAAAAGAAAATAGGAAACGTGATAAGCCAGGGAAGTGGGAGTAGGAATGTAGGAATTGTAATGCCGCGGTTTGACAGCGAAATAAATAAAATTGAATTTTGGGGAAATAGTAAAGAGAGGCCGAAACAATTTTTAAGAGAGATAGAAGGGTTAATGGACGAGTTGAATCCTTATTTAGAAGATAGGGAGAAAATAAAATTCATAAGACGCCATCTAAAGGGATACGCACTCGAATGGTATAATATAACAGATCGCGAAGAGATGAAGTATGCCGAGTTTAGGGAGGCTTTTTTGAGTAATTACTGGTCGCTCCAAAAACAAAAAGCGGTCAGGAATTATATAGAAAATAATAAGTATGTAGAAAGGGGAAACGCTAGCAGAACCGAATATTTCTGTATGGTAGTAAACAAAGCGCGAGATTTAGAACCCCCCCTACCTGAAAGTTTCCTTGTATTCACGGTGATGCAACATTTCAGCGAGCAAATAAGATTAGCCAGCATAGGTAAACCTAGCGAAACCATTCAAGACGCGATAGAGTTCTTAAATAATGTAGACATGATAGAGGAAAATCGGCGAAGTAGACCCCAGGACGCTCAGGAAACGGAAAACAGGCATAATTTCACACCTCGGAATAACCCACCAATCCACAGATCCTATGCTCAAAACCCAAGTAACTCTAATCACCCAAACTCCAATAAACCACGTCCTTCCAACTCAAATCCTAACCAGAAGCCGAAAAACTAAGAAATGAGGTTCTGACAAAGGATGGATTTTTTCGGAATGACAGGGCCGATGAAAAAACAAAAAAACAAAAGAATAACACTAAAAAATTAAATACGCGTGTAAACACCGAAAATTTAGGAAATAAAAAAGTTACTCCTTGTAGTAGAATCGAACCTGAAGTAGGCGAAAAAACTGTGGAAAAGGAGCGTGAACGTCAGCCTAAGCAGTTAGGTAGTTTAAATGTAAATATTAGGGAAGACTTGTTAGATAATAGAGATGAACCAGTTATAGAGGAAAAACCGTTAGAAGAAATACCCGCGATTCCAGTAGAACTTGGAACGAATGCTAGTTACATGGAAATTGACACCGGAGCCGAAGTAAGCGTTATCCAGCAAGATTACCTCGAGCAATTGAAGGCGGAAGATGTCAAAATCTTAGAATTACCGGTAGCGTGTTTGGAGATAATTGGGGCATTAAAAGGAAAGGTGCAAAAAATCAGCAAGCAAGTCCTAGTCGAAGTTAAACTGGTTGACAAAAGCGTAGATTTACAATTTTTGGTCGTAAAAGGTCTAAAATCTAGGATAATTATGGGATGTGACCTTTTATATAGTTTACAGGCAAAAATAAACATGCAAGAAAAATTTGCAATGTTCAAAATAGGTCAGGAAAATGTTAAAATCCCGTTTATTGATAAAAAAGTTGCAATAACACGGTTAAAAGGAAAATGTTTTAATGTTAATTCCCGATACTATAAAACCAATAAAAAGAGCAATTTAATTAAATCGGAGGTAATTAAATCCGACGAAATCGAGGCAACGAATACTACACTCAAAACAAATAAGGTAAATATTAATCAAAATAGCATGAACGAGTTAGTAAACAAAGCTGAAATCGTTAATGAACCGGAAGTAGGTGAGACAGGCATTAATGATGTAATGGAAGGGAAGTGCGGCAGCAGTCAAGACAGGAAGCCGGAGACAACAGCTAGGAAAAACAAGAAGGTTAGGATACAAAACGAAGAGAGGTTGAATAAGATGATATCGAGGGAGGTGTCAGTTCAACGAAGGAAGGGGCAGAAAGCCAAACAAAATATCGTACCGAAGATGCTATCAAAAGAAGCCAAGGACGAGATTCCGCGTGATAGGGCATTAAAAAGGATTAATGTTCCAATTAATGTTAGGTATAATGGTGAAAAGATTCCAATTACCAACGAAGCGTCGCGGCGCAACCAATGTATCCATAACTGTGTATATTCTAGTAAACGTTGTAATCCAAGTAAGGCGAAGTCGAGCACTACACTACACTGCAATTTTTCCGACCACTCAATGAATAATAAAAATAATAAAAAATATAAAAACAATAAACCAACTCATAAACAATTAATATCTGTAGGAGGAGCAGAAACACGTAACCGAAATCTACCGTTAAATATGCGTGGAAAAATATCGAAAGTTAGATTTAAAAACACTGCTACTTCTGAGGTAAATAAGACTAGGTTGAGTAGGAAACACGTTAGGTACAAAGAGAGAGTAGGCCTAATTGAAAATCAGCTGTGTGGTCTTAGACAAGGAGGGGAGACGGTAACCCGAGCAAAAGGGCATGTAGCGGTTCCAATGAAGAAATGCAATAAGATAACTTTGACAAAGGAGTATAGTCATGGTACTATACTAACGGAACAACAAGAAGGCCTACTGCAGAAATCAATAGAAAAATATAATACAGTTTTTTCTGAATTGCCGGGACTGTGTAAAAATGGCGTTCATGAGCTGAAGGTTAAAGCAACAGACACCTTTGTGAATCGTAATTACCCAATCCCCATGAATGTACGAAAACAGCATAGGACAGGAAGACCAACGGAGAGTGCGAATCCAACAAATAAGGATGAATCCAGGTTTTACACAATTATTGCAGGATTGGAGAAACAGACAGATGGTAAACCCTGAATGCTTAGAAATAATACAGGATATTGAAAATAAAGTAGATTATAGAATTGAAAATAATGTATTATGTAAATTTGTAAATGGAATATTGAAAATTGTAGTACCAGAGAACACGGTAAAAGAATTCATAAAACACGTGCACGAAACGTACGGTCACGCAGGAAGAAATAAGATATATAACATGATTAAAAATAGGTGGCATTTTAAATATATGAACAATCGAATTATGGAAGAGATTAGAAAGTGCGACATTTGTCAAAGAGCGAAATACCCGAACCAATATTTAATAGGTCAAAGTAGGCCAATACTAACAAATAATATAGGCCGAGTAGTGGCGATTGATTTCTTAGGACCACTACCAAGAGGTTTAGGAAATGTACAGCATATATTAGTGGTAGTGGATATTTTCTCTAAATATGTAAAACTATACACAGTAAGAAATCCTACGACCGAAAATAGTATAGATAAAATGAGGCAGTACTTTGCAGAAGTTGGGAAACCCGAAAGTATCCTAACAGATTATGGCAAGGCGTTTACTTCAGGGAATTGGAAGGAGTGGATCCAGGAAGAAAGAGTTCGGCATGTACTAATCCCTATAAGACATCCACAAGTAAATCTGGCGGAGAGGGTGAACCGAGAAATTGTGCGAATGCTTAGAACATATTGCTACAACCGACAGGCAAATTGGAAACAATACCTAGAATATATACAGGATGTTCTAAACACGACGCCGCACGACACCACAGGATACACCCCTCAGGAAATACAGTTTGGCCAGGAGGCGAGGTACGTGTGGGATGAAGTCTTCCCGAGGGAGCAACCAAACCCAAGAGAAGAAACGGTACGCGAAAAACACCAGAAGTGCCAGGCCAGGATCATAAGGGCCGGAAACCAACGAGCTGCTAAACAAAACCATGGTCGCAGATTTACAAACTTCAATGTAGGGGATTTAGTGTTAGTAACACAGAACACTAGCATTATGGCGAGTAAATTTAAAGGCGAGACCAGAAAACTGTTTCTTTTATACACAGGACCTTTCCGAATAAATGAAAGAGTAGGAAATAAAACCTATATTGTAGAAGACCGGGTTACAGGAAGAATAAAGGGAAAATACGATGTTCGAGATCTCAAACCATATATTCAATAAGTAAAGTTGTCATCCAAAAATAAATTAACACTGTAAATATTATTGTATTGAAGAAAAGGTAGGCCTAATGCATAAAGTGATTAGCCATACTGGGGAATCCCAAATGTAAATATTTTGATTGTATGTAAACACAAGCGGTGCGATGAGGTTGTAAAGGGCAGAGAACAAATTAGCCAGGAGGGGATGTTTGAAAACAGCTGAGCGGAAACAAGATCAAGGTCAGGCAGTGGGGAGAGAGAACACAGTACACTGAAATGAATGAAGTAGGCCTAAATAAATAACTCGACTCATTGATAGATACAGGGTAAGGCCTAAGCACTTTTCGAATACACGCAAAGGCATTGCTTGTTGTTTTAAAGTAGATTGTACATACAGATCCAGGAATAAAACGTTTGATTGAAACCTACAAACAATTAAGGAGCCTGGAATGTCCTAATACACGAGTAAGGGGTGTATAGGGGTTGCATATTACTTGGAAAAAAGGTAATTATGCGTAAAATGAGTTAGGAGAGTCTAAGTAGTTAAGATTCTGGAAGGAAGAAAGTAAGCTTAACCTAGGAATCATTTAAGGAAGGAAAACTGTAATGGGAAAAATATAAAGGAGGATACTAGGGAAAAGCAAAGGAAAACTATTTAGTACACTTAAAAAGAAAGAAAAAAAAAAAAAAAACTCTCAATTATTATAGTTGAAGCCACTAAGATAAAAAATAAAAAATTGTCAAACCATAAAGGGTAAAATAATGTAGAACGTATAAAACGCGGATTATAAAAATTCGGGAAGTATGAATGCGGGGAAATAATAGTAGTATAAAAACGTAACCCAGTAGAATATTGTTAGTTTGTTATCAGGCAAATTAAAATGTGTCCCTGTATTTATATAAGTAGTGTACAGTATAAACATGTGTTTTCAGTGGAAGTGAACTCATCCAGTGAGCATTTCAAAAGGAAATGTATACCAGGGTATATTATGTAAATGTAATTTCAGATTATGGAGAATAAGAAGAACAATGAAAAGTATAGTATGAAATGTATAAAAATATTATAAATGTGTGATATGTAAATTGTTAGATTAGGAAGGCAGAACTAGATATAAGAATGTAATAAGATATGAGGAAAATGAAAAAGGAATGATATTATATTTAGAGGTTTCAATATCTTGGGTTTTTGGCGGAGCCGATCAAACCAGATATCTTAAGAGGGGTAGCTTACAACGGACAAAACTCGTTGTAGGTCTTGAGTTTAAATTTGCAATTAATTTTGTAAGTTTGAATAATAGGGACTTGCAGTGAGTTAAAGCCAAATGTAGGTCACGAGATCAGCATGTATACGCGGGCGGTCTGTTATCGGGTAGAATTAAACTTGTGGACCCTGCCTGTCTGAAAAGGATTGGGAACTTATAAAAATTACTTAAAAGATTCCTACGGGAAGCCAAAATCCAAGATTTGAATAAAAAATAAAAATCTTCGGGAAATGCATTACGCTAACCGCGGGTGTATTTACTGCAAGATTAGATATTAAAAAATCATAAAGTTACGTAAGATACGAGCTTTCAAAGAATGAGAAAATTTTCAAAATTCCTCTAATTTTAAAAAGAAAAGGTTTTTTAGGCTTTTCTTAAAGAGGGCTAAAATAAAGGTGAAATAAGTTTTAGCGAAATTTTGTCATATAAAAAAGTTAATGGTAATTCATAAAGTTTAAAGGATAAAAAAGTAGGTTAAAAATAAAGGTTTTTAAATTCTAACTAAAACAAGTTTTAGTATTGATAAATGTAAATTATAATGTAAAAGAAAAACTAGAAAATTTATAAAAGGAAAAAGGTGATAGAATTTGCACCGTCACAGCTAATGGAAAATTTAAACTCAAACTTTTAACAATTCAAAATAGTAAATATTATCTAAATGAAGTAGTTATGTAAAAATAATCCAGTATTTGAAATATGTTTCGGGAGTAAAGTAAAACCCTAGTTTGTGAAAAATCGTTGAAGTCCCTAACCTCACAGCAAGACAACCAGAAGCAGAAATGAGATGAAAATCCGGCTAGTGAATGAAAACTAATGGACAAGAAAAGTGGAAAAAGAAAAAACGAAAGAAGTGTGAATTTAAGACTTTTCCGGGAAAAATCGCCGCGGAAAAACGCGCGCGGGTCGTGTACGCGAACCAGGAGTCGTACGAACGTCACTCGAGTTCGTGTGGAAAGGTAACAACGAGCTGAGGAAAATGATGTCAGTTTCAGGAAAATCGGATAAACCCTGGAAGAGTTATATGGAAAAAGGATTTCCATAGCACAAAACTGAGGGAAGCCAGATAAGAACGCAAGACGGTAGAGGGGAGGTCCAAAGACGAGACTGATGGAAGGAGAACAGGGTGACCAGTTTACGAAAAGGGGCGTACTCAAAGAAACAATAGAAACTTAATTAAAACAAAGGCTAAATCATGTTACAAAATTATGAGAAAATTATAATAAAATTCAGGATGAAAAGTTACGTAGACTAGTAGTTTGAAATTGGCGAAAAAATGGATTTTAAAGCATTATGGAAATATAGTGGTAGAAAGCTTAGGTTGGCAATGAAATAGTGCCGAAAAACCTTATATAAACGATTGCTCGGGGAAACTGGGGAGCCTTATTATTTTTTCGATGTAACATAACGCATCGCGCGGAAAGGCTTATTATTTTTCGATGTAACACCGCGCAAGAGCCTTATTAATTTTTCGATGTAACATAACGCATCGCGCATAGCTTTATTTTTTCTGCGATGTAAGTTAACGCATCGAGAGCAGATACTTGTTTTTTATAAAATACTTTAGCGTGCTAGAAGCTGAGTATTTTCTTCGTTAAACTTTAAATTTTTATAACAAGTAAGAAGATACGGCATTGCGGTTATCATCTGGAATGCAGCAATAGACACCGCATTAACTCTACAAGAACTTCAGTGGCAACTTAGTCTATACAAGTTGGCCTAACTTGGGATTTTCTGGAAGAAAAACATAGCCTACAGGACAGCTGATACATGGAGTGATTCGTATAGCTTCCAGACAGGACTCCAGGACACCACCAGGCAGCCACCAGGACATGCAACTGTAGCTACGAGGGAATAGACGAACCGGGATAGCAGACACGGCATCACCACATCCATCTTTGAGAAGACATCCATCATACATCCAGACAACCCTACAGGACACCACCTTCACTCACAAGACAACTCTATCAGCACGCAGAACATCTGTAGCTCGTCATCACTGGACAGCGTTAGCGGATATAACCACAAACGTCGCGACGCCTGGACAAGTGTGAAAAGGTCGGTAGAAGCGTAAAATACGTTAGTCCCCATTAAATTGCCTGAAGTAAATTCAAATAAATTTATTTTAAATACTGGGTTACTTAGGATGTTAAATTAAGAAATATTTGTAATTAATTAAAGAAATAAATTCATTAAATCGTAAATTCAAATTTTCATTGAAGTATAAATTAAATTCAATTGAGTAATAAAATATTAAAATAAACTATAATAAATTAAGAGATTAGTTCTGCCTTATAGTTTAAAAAGTTATCATTTTATTTGAGAAGAAAGTTATTATTTGGTTTTATTTGGAAAATATTAAATACAAGAATTTTGTTTTATGTTTAAAATTAGAAAAAAGAAATTATTAAAATTTTATTTTGTTTTATAAAAGGGTATTATTTACAAAAACACCTAGTATTCAAATATCCCAATAGTTTATGAATTTTAGATTAAGAATTGATAAAGTGAAATTTCATAAAATAATTGCAAGCACAAATAAGCAATTTACAAGGTTAGTTCCAGTGTACTCACTCTTCAGAGGTTTACAAAAAGTAAAATTATTAACTTGTGTTCTTACTGAGCTAAAATTAAAAATAAATTACTGGAAGTATAAAGTAAAGTTTTTTGTCAGAATAGTCAGTGAACTGAATATTCGACACATAGTTATTTCACCTAGGCCAAACAAAGTGAGATTGCCTATAAGACTTCCAGTAGGTGGAAATAACTTATTCTTCAACGAAGAATTCACAAAAATTCAAAACTAAGGTTATTCGTTGTAGAATTGGCGCTGCCAGCGTGAAAAATAACGCGTTGCAGTTGTGGCCAAAACAAATTATTCTACAACTTAATTCCTCTAGAAAAGAATATTCGTTGTAATATATATGTACGCAACGCGAATATACTACATAGCACTTCTTATTGGGAGAGGAAAAAGCATCAAACTCGCGACCGTCACCGCTCGAGATATAGTATGTATGTATATATATATATGATATTTGTGTTATATGTATATTAAATACCAAAGTCAGCAAAGTCATTATGTTTTAAATTATTTTATCCTTATTCCTCCTCCTCTAATATTAGTACGGACAAAAAAATATAAATTGGTCATAGAAGTTATCACTTCCAACGTGTGGTCTTAAGCACACTATTTTTTTTTATCATACAAATTGTTTGCAAGTTCTAATTTTAACCGCAGTCAACATACGCATCCGTTTTGCGTTTCACATTTTTTTAAATCCCCTTCGTTCGTCACGCAATTGCCACTTTCAAGTACCAAGTTTGAACTTTTTCCTTGCACAATACAAAATGTATAATTACAAGAGAATCGCAAACCAGACGCACAATTGTATTAAGAACATACAGGTTTTTTTATCAACACTCAATTAAAATATGGATTTATAAAATGGTTTTAAATGAGGCAGTGTCATAGCGCCCAGCTGCAAGAAATTGCACTGCCTAGATACGGCTATAGAGTGTAGCGCTGGAGTCACATGTTGCTTACTCGTTTACTGGAGCAGACCCTTAAGCAGTGTTGCTGTTTTATTTCTGTACCCTATAGTGTAATTTAAAAATCAGTTTTAACACATAGTATTGCTCCTTTATATTAGATATCAAGACTGATAACAAATCAATAATACAGTATATAAATATATTTTCGGTTTAGTTCCAAATACCCATTGTTCTCACCATTTACAAATAAAGACATTAACCACAGTTGTCTGCACAATCTACTTTGGTACAATTTAATTGACTATAATTATCAAATTACATCAATCACTCTATTGTACAGTCATTTATAAAAACATTAGAGATTAGTTCATTTCTTTTAATTCCAATTCAAGTATACACACTTACGTTTAAGTAAATGTAAGTATTTGGTTGCACATTAAAGTTTCATTGATATTGTTTGAATCTGGTGTGTAAATAGTTAGTAAATATATAAGTTAGGTGATGACGTCAGGTTTATTCTTTTTCTTATCGCATGTATCCTTCAAGCGATTGTTTTAAGAATGATACTATCCGATAAGGAAAGAAAATGGCTACAAAAAAGGTGTCTTGACATTTTTTTGTTAAAAGGTACTGTTTTTGAATGATTCAGGTTTGAAATTTTCAAACAGCCGCCATTTTTAAACGCACGATTGGATTTATTCGCTTATTTTTTCTTGTGATATAATATTGTTAGGTTAAACTTCAGGCCAAGTTTGAACACAATTAGTCGAACCGTTCTCTAGATAAGAATTATTTTGTACAAAAAAAAAAGTGAAGCGTTTTCGGGCCTGCGTTTATATGAACTTTTTTTCCTTATTTCGACCCATAGAACCATTCCCCGAAGTTTGGCACTTTACTTATGGGACGCCCTGTATAAGTGTAACAGATTGTCCTACGTCATAGGCTTAACCCGTTAACACGATGTGCAGTTTAATTGGTAATACCTGTGAAATGGACATTGTGCTTCGTCATTTCGTAAGTTGTGTTTAAAAGTGTACTTTTACTCCTGCGTGGTCTTAAGCACACAATTTACTTTTTGTTTGTTTACGAACTATTATTTTCCTTTCCTCCCTAAATACACCTTGGGGGGGAGGGCCGAAGGGCGTGTTTTGTTTTACTATATTCTTATGATACAAAGAGCTTTTGTACCAAATTTTAAGTTTCTGGCATGACTTCGAATTGTTTGCGACATGATTCTTGTTTTTTACATAACACAAAATCTAAAGCCCTTAAAAGGTCGTTTGCAGTCTTAAAAAAAAAAATAAAAGGTATTTTCTTAGGCTAAACTTTTCAATTTAATGTACGTTTAAAAAATACCACTGTTTACCCGCTATAGCGTGAAACACGTTTCTTTTACCCTTTTGACAACCTCAAAATAACCTTCCGAAGGTTATAACCCGAGTTCAATATTTCCAAATAAAATCTTATATTGCCTGTTGTATTGTAATTAAACTTGCAATGAAGATAAGAGAACCCAAACAAAATTACGTATGTTGGATTTTGTTTACCTACTGTTACACAAAGTGTACCGTATATTGATCCAAAATATACAAGTCGACCAACAAAACTCATTCGAGAATGTTTTAAATGCAATCGTTTCGATATTATTTTATATTCTTACTAGTAGGTTCCGCCTACTGATCGCTTCGCTCACCATCCACAATTTTTTAAAATGTCAATTTTCAAATTATAAAAGGTGACCAAAGTATGTTAGGGTAGAGCGGTATTTCAAACTTGTCAGACAGACCTAGTAAACATAAAGTTAGCATAATAGATGTACGTGTTTAAATAATGATATAGGAAAGCCTTTTTCGTTGTTTGTGTTTGCCTAACCTACTAAAAAAACCGTTGGTTGTGAAGAATAATCACCTGATTCTATATTCACCAAGTTGGTTGTTATTGTAATAAATGTCTATACTATCAAGAAGCGTGTTTTGTTTCAGTATAGGCGTAAATCGTAATACAATAAACCTTTTTTCTTTGTTTTTGTATTTATTTCATCAACATAACCTAAAAAAACAGTTGGTCACAAAAAACAGCTTCAGCAGTCAGCTGTTGTAGACGTAGCTATAGCGTAGTTTCGTACAATACTGTCGGCATCGTCAGGCTTAGCACTAACACATATATTTTATAATTATGTAGCACTACATTTAGCATGTATTGCTAATGCGTTTGTCAAGGCAAATCTTATTGTGCCTTTATGTGGAGTTAATAGTGATCAGAACTTTGTTGTTCTGGGAAGTACGCTAAGCCCTATTTAGTAATTAATTTACATAAATAACTTAATCAATTTTCTTATGAAGGGAAAATACTGTCTTTTTGCTGACGATACAGCTATTTTATTTGAAGGCGATATTTGGAAGGATGTTGAAATTAAAGCTCTTAAATTACTGGAAGTGAAAAAGTGGTTTGATCAAAACCTTTGACCTCTTTATGTCTATAAAACTAAGTTCCTACCTTTATCTTATCATTGAGGGTAAAAACAGCTGATAGCTTAAAATTGCGCGCACGTGTAGATTACCTTAACAATACTTGTTTATTTGGAAACATAGAACGCATAGGGTCCTGTAAATATCTATCAGTAATGTTCGATAAAACCATGAAAAGTACTGAACAGGTTAAGTTTTCAAAACATAAAACTAGAAAATTAATTTATGTTTTCAGGTGACATTCTAAATTTCCAGGAATTAAAACTCACGTACTACGCGTATTGCCAGTGTTTACGTGATGGGGGATATTAGCTTGGGGTGGGGCTTTCAGTTTGATTCTTGATTTAATTCAGAAAGCAATACTAAAAATGCATTGAAAAAGGAAAGTAGTTTTTCCTCAAACGATGTTTTTGATACTTTTAAAGTACTGAGTGTAAGGCAATTGTTTGTGTTTGTAAGAAACCTTGCAATTTATATATTTCGAGCACGTGAGTCGAAGCAAACAAATTCTACTAATATATTTCGTACATAGGCAGCTATATCGTACACAGGCAGCTATTCTGCGCCTTCGAGAAATCAATTTCCCAAATAGTCTGTTGTAACTCTGAAACATATAAACTTAATTTTGGAAATTCGCTCAACTCACGTCAGCGGTTCAGCTGCGCGGTCGAACTATTAACGTGGTAAGTTTTGTAATTTCAGGCTCTTGTCGTTATTTAAGACTGTTACAATTACACAGGAATGTTTTCCCGCTCGCATAATTGGGCGGATGTTTTCACATGACGACTCCGCGACCGTTTTTCCGATGTTTGTAAATATCGACGAAAATTCCATCGCCAATTATCGCTCCAACAATGCCCAATAAATTCGGAATGTCCTGTAATTACCCGTTTAAGCGTAGGATTCGATTGTAAAGTATTTACGCCAGTCTCTCCGCCGTTTTCGAAATACAAGGTGCTGCGACGGCCCATTAAGGTGAGTTGGTCTATCATGTATTCCTTACAAATTAAATGTACAGTAAACAAAATTTGTATATTTGTGTACGTCCCGTTGAAACTTTATTAGTGATATTTTTCTTTGGTTTCAAATTAGACAAAAATAAAGTCAACTATCGTAATTAATATTTAAGGTGAAATAAAGGAACTTTGTTTGCATTTCAATTACTTGAGTATAAGGTTGGAGGGGGGATGGGATAGCTACCCTTAATATTTAATAATTATTTATATAAATTCTATGAAGATAGAGACCATATACTGGAATATATTGTCTTAAGTTATGTATTTAGGAAAGTAAAAAAACAATTGCATTCCTATTATCTATAAATATAAATAAAATTGAAGTGTCAGTCTGTGATTTCAAAATAAATAATTGTTTCTAAGCTCATGTGGTTAAACACGTTATTAAAACCTAAACATGCATTTTTTAATTGTTTGTCTGTTTGCTTGTCCGGGATAATCTCCGAAACGGCTGAACCAGTTTTGACGAAACTTTCATTTGCACGTATTATTAGGTTACTTTTTATCATGGAAATATTTAGGGTTCCTATTTAAAAATGTAAAATGTTTTCACAAAATTAAGATTGTTGCTGACAGGCATTAGGGTACAGGCGCTGCCTTACATTATGTACAGACCGCTGCTAACCCCATCATTCTAAGCCAACCCAAGTCCTATGTTCTAATCAATTGTATTTCAGTGAAAATATCGTAGTATAATATTATAATCTGTTAGATATTTTAGTTTTTGCATTAACAAAAAAAATCCTTAAAACCTGTTTTTGAATGTACTAACATAATTCTGGTTCAAAATGTTCTACTAGTCATTAGAAACCAGGAAAACTTAACTTTTTCAGTTTACCTTTAAGTTGAAAAAAGTTTTGAGGTAAATAGAATCTTCTGCTATCGAATAATTTTTATTTCTTTCCTGTTTTTACTTTCTCCCCCTATACCATAGTATATGGAGAAAGTATTGTATTCGTCAAAATTGTCGAGTTTGATTTTTTGGTGGAAATATCCGTTTTGGGCCCCCCTGAACCTAAAAAAGTGGTTTTTGTGTGTGTGTCTGTATGTGTGTCTGTGTGTCTGTGTGGATGTTATCAGACCTAGAGCCTAAACCAGTCGTCCAATTTTGATGAAATTTGGTATAGAGGTACTAATCTACGGTATCTCCAGGCGTTTTTTTTTTTTCATTTTTGTGAATCTTTTATTTTTAAGGGTAATTTTCCCATAAAAACCCTTAAAATAACGGAAAAATCAACTTTTCTCAAAAACGGCTATAACGATTTTGATTAAAATTTTATAGTTTATTAGGGACCTAAAGTACTATAAACTGTAAAATTTTAATCAAAATCGTTCGAGCCGTTTTTGAGAAAAGTTAGTTTTTCCGTTATTTTATGGATTTTTATGGGAAAACAACTTTAATACAAAATCACCTCTCCTATCCCACCCTACAAGTCACCGTGAATCTGTTTAATAATTTAAATATGTTTGTGAGAAAGTATGTGCCAGTTCCTGGTACCGTTTATTACTTTTTAGTTAAAAAAATAGTTTCTGTTTTAAAAAAATTATTGGTAAATATTTTGTATAAACTATGTTATGTACCTAAGCCTACCATAAAAAATAGACCAAAAATTCATTTAAGCAAGGTCACAGTAAATGATTTACTTTTTGTTTTGCAAAACGTATGCGACATACTGACCGCCCCCCTTAAGATTATTTTGTAAGGTGAAGGGGTTAGGGCGGCTTTAGCACTGTTTTTAAGGGTGTTCTATTACTTTGTTTTAAACTACTTTCATTTATTTGAACTAATTTGTTTTTATTCTGTTGTTTCTATTATTTGTTGTACAAATTAAATTTGTTACCGCACGTCTTCTGTATTGATTTTCTACGGCTGATTTCTTTTCTTATTTGGTGAGAGCTTAAACACGTTACGCTTGTTCCAACAACTCCTGAAGATGAAATTGTCATCGAAACTACTTGTAAAATACATAACATCGTAATCCTTTCAATACTTTTGAATACTTTAGGGGCGGTGGGAATCCCCTAATTCCACATCTTGATCAAAATAACGTGCTCAAAGAGTCATTAAAAATACAAAAATAAATGGACCACGCACTCAACCGCTGACTTGAGTTGAGGGAATTTATAAAATTAAATTTACAACCTAAGTTTTAGAGTTTAAAATTTAGGAAATTGGTCTAATCACGATGGCGCTGAATGTAGTAGTAGAATTTGTTTGCGGCATCCCAGCCCCGTTTGCTGGGACCTTGCGGCCTTAGATTCTGGACTTCGCGAGTTTGCACCCCTTCCATTGAAGATCCCCCCCCCCCCGAAGTAAAATCCCAACGAGGATAGATTTTTATTGGTTTTGGTCGAGTTTCAGAGAACCAGACGATCTACAATTTCGTTTAAAAACACAAAATGTGCAGAATAATCCAGTATATTTATCTGTTTAGATGAAATCGCAAAAAGTTTCGTTCTAGAACGATAAATCTCTAAAATTAGTTACATCTTGTCAAAAATGTGCTTCAGGTTGTTGGATTTTTAAAGTGAAAACCGCGTACAAAATATTTTGCTGGAGGTGAATAGTCACGCTTTACAATTGTATATACCACAAATGTGTATATGGCAGAGTATATAGATTACTTGGTATACCTCTGAAATGGGCATTGTGCTTCCTCATTTTGTACGTTGTGTTAAAACAGTTTACTTGGTAATACCTCTGAAATGGACATTGTGCTTCCTCATTTTGTAATTTGTGTTAAAACAGTTTACTTGGTAATACCTCTAAAATGAACATT
>JAGFPH010005355.1:15908-27136 GCA_018207615.1 Philaenus spumarius
CCCATTTTGTAAGTTGTGTTAAAACAGTTTACTTGGTAATAGCTCTGAAATTGACATTGTGCTTCCTCATTTTTTAAATTTGTGTTAAAATAGCTTACTTGGTAATACATCTGAAATGGACATTGTGCTTCCCCATTTTGTAATTTGTGTTAAGATAGTATACTTGGTAATGCCTCTGAAATTAACATTGTGCTTCCTTATTTTGTAAGTTGTGTTAAAACAGTTTAGGCCGATATCTAAGAGCGTGTACCCTGGAAGCGAAGCAGTCCATAACACAAGGTCGAAGTGCAAACCCGAGTGGAACGAAGGAGCTCGTGAGGTTTAGGTGCAAACAAATTCTACTTATATATTTCGTACAGAGGCAGCTATTCAGCGCCTTCCTGAGTAGACAAATTTGCGAAATTGTTTGCAGTGATCCTGAAGATAATTTTGGAAATTCTCTCAACCCACGTCAGCGTTTAAACTGCGTGTGGTCGCATTATTATTGAATTAAAATTAAATTTCGTCTACCACACATTTTATGGTGCTATCTGGAAAACCTATAGCTTTAACAAAAACGTTTTTTATCTCAAATAACATTTTCTTCTGTGGGTCAAATAATAAACTGGAATTTACAAAATAACAGAAAATTTGGCTGGGCTCAAGCTGTTCGTATTGCAGCCAAAAATAGCACCACGGTTGCGTCCTCTCCATGCCCTCTCTGTCGCTTCGGTGTATGAAGGCTTGGTTGAGACAGAGGATATAATAGATTTAGACAGCCATATGCCACTTGAAATTTGGACGAGTGTAGGCGGTGAACGTTTTGGTCTAGTTACGCCGGCCCTTGTGTTTCGACGCGACTCAAAATCAGGTGTATATTAGCCTGGGATTTTATCAGAAGCACATTCAGAATCGAGGAACGAATTGTGACACGTCAATTATTATTGTGTATCCTTGTTCCCCAAATTACTGCCTGTGATCGTAATAGATTTTTTACTTTTTCACTATACTATAGTATAGAGAAAGTATAGTAATCACCAATAAAATCGATGTTGAGATTTTTGTGGAAATACTCGTTTTGCGACCCCTTTAGTAAAAAAAAGTGGGTTTTACAAAATGTCTGCCTCTATGTCTGTAAGTACAGAAAGCTAGAGAGAAAACTATCCGATAGATTTCGAAAAAATTTGCACCAAACATGTCAATTATTCTTATACAGATGCACGAAAACATATTTTGAAAACTTTTGAAAAACAACTCCATTTTTGTAAAAAAAACCCAAAAATCAGTTATTACTTTTTATAAAAAAAAACGGCTCTAACGATTTTTATAAAATTTGGTTTATTTGTATCTCTTAATGTAGGCCTACCCTACCATATTCAAAAACCAGCAACATTAAAAATATTCTCGTTTAGCTAATAATAACTGATTTTTGTTTTGTTTTTTTTGTGAAAAAGTAGGGATTGTTTTTAAAATAATTTTTAAAACCTTTTTTGTGTTACATGCCTAATTGACAATTTTTATGCAAATTTGATCGAAATCGCTGAAATAGTTTTCTCTCTAGCTTTAATAATAATAATATTTATTAGTTACTCAACTACTTTAATGTACTATCCCCTCTCCTAGTTTAATACAATTATGAAGTCACAGTTGGGGTTACATACGGGAGTTGGCGTTCAAAGCACGCAATACACTGTGTATTGAAAACACTCCCAAAATGGGGATTGGCGTGCGAAGCACGCAATGCACCGTATATTGAAAATAACTTACTCCCATTACGGGGGTTGGCGTGCAATGCACTGTGCGTCGGCCGCTTCTCATAGTGTTCAGTGTCAAGCTCACATGTGCGTCCTCAGCAGTGAATCTGTTTAATTTAAATATGTTTGAGAGAAAGTATGTGTCACTTTCTGGTGCCGTTCATTTAAATGTATTTATATTTTGCAGATGGACAACTTTAGCAGCTTGACAGCATTACTAGCACTGGTCGTACTCTGCAGCATACCTATATATTGCGAACTGTCGTTGGACGAAGACAACTATGATATAGGCGGCAGTCAATTCCAAGACAATGAATCCATGAGGAACAAGAGGAGTCATGACCAGGAACAGACCAAGATGCGTAAAGGTAAGCATCATCTACAGAAAGAAGAAAACGTCAAACCAGAGGAACAGCTGAAAACGGTAAAGCACAAAAAAATTATCTTCAGAATGTCTTCGCGCGATAAAGCGATAGACAAGTTGGGCGTGGAAAAGACGCAAGGATTGTATTCGGGAGGTCAGGAGGACAATATAAACGAGAACGAGGTAGATCCTGATGCAGGAAAGTACTACGCGGAGGACGAAGACTCCTGTATCGACGATTCAGAACCGGTCAAGGTACTCACCACGACCAAGAGGCCGATAAAACGCGATATAAAACCGTGGAACTACAACGACCTGAAGTCCGGTTCCAGGAAACGAAACTATCTCGATGAAAACAACACCTCGAGCGAGACCCAGGAAGCGCAGAAAGCCGACGACGACGAGGAAGCGTGCATCGACGAAGCTCCGGTAACGGAGAAACCCACCACGCAAACACCGAAACCGGAGAGGAAACCCGTGAAACGTGAAATAAGTCCGTACATCAGCGATTATATAAAATCTTTCCCGCGCGCGACCCTGCAGAACGAGACCAGACTGCCCAAGTACTGCGTGCACAATGACACGTCGCAGAACGATAAGTCGAACGTGGTCGAGGAAATTGTGACCGAGGTTCCGGAAGCTGAGATCACGGAAGAAGAGTCCACCGATAAGGAGGATAGCGTCGCGCAGGCGGACGGCAAGAAGATGAAAGAAAAGAAAAGGAAACGCAGAAACAATAAGGCGAAACGGGAAGCTAAGAAACAGGCTCGTCGGAAAGCGAATAAATCAAAGAAAACCCACAAGTCCTGAACGTGTTTTGTTTCGTTTATTTACTGTAAATTTTCTATTTATAACAAATATTAGTCGTTGCCTGTAAAACTGTTTGCTTGTGAAAGTATTGATTGTAGTTTGCCAATTAAATAGGTGTAAAAACGATTTTGTGGAAAGTGTTGTTTTATTTGACCAAATTCAAAACGACCTTGCACACTGAGAGATGACGAGTGGTGGTCGAGAATCATTAGCCCAGTCTGTTACAGTTAGAACTCCTTAGATTAGAATCTAGCTAACTGCGATATATTTCCATCTTCACCTCGCATAAATATGTGGTCAATAAAAGTAAATAATTCGAACACGCAGCTGAACCGCTGACATGAGTTCAGAAATTGACTCACGAAGGCGATGAATAGCTGCCTACGTGTGCGAAATACATAAGTAATATTTATTTGCACCTCAGCCTCCAGGCCCAGCTCACACGCAGCTTCGTTCCGCTCGCAGCAAACATTTTTTACTTTTGGACGAAAAACGTACTGTTGGATTGGTTTAGCTAACGAACCCGTCCGAACGAGTGAGGAAACGAAAGTGTGTACCAAATTTGGATATAATCGTAAGTAAAATACGTTTATGTGAGTCCAACTTTTAGAGGGGGGGATTTGGAGTGTCAAAATTACTCAAAATCCCCATAAGAAGTACATAGTATAATATATTTATTGTTAATCTTTTTGTTAACATACATTTAACTTTGATTTGTCTATCCGTGCAAAGACGGATCGGGCTACCTAGTATAGGGGAGACTGTTGTACCTTGAGCCACTTCCATTATCTAGTAAGTGCTGCTACCTATCAGGTTCCAACTGAACTAGGTCCACCATTACAACCACTTCAGTTACCTAGATGAGTTTGGTTGGGTTAAGTGAACTTTTATACTTCCTATTAAAAAACGTAGTTTTCAGCACGTGAAAGTAGTTTTTCCGTTCCGAAATAGTGAAGTGTTCCTCTCTTTGTGGCTGTGTTGTGTTTTTTTACGTCATTTTACTTTGAAAGCCTACTTTCTGATGAGTAATTTGGTGGTATAATTTTATTAAATTGTTAAGCAGTATCATGTAGGCAGCCATATTTGTTCCAACAAGCACGCTCGTGTACCTTGACGCTAACCTACCTCGTGTAACTTGGGCCAGTGGCTCATGGTACAATACGTTACAGTTGTTTTGTTTTGTTTTAGGTATTGTAGCAGTAATGCCTAGAAGCAAAGTTGGGAAAACTCGAGAGAAACTGGATCCAGAAGTTGTTAAGAGTGCTCTACGAGCCATTTCAACTGATGATCCTCATAAGGAACTATCTATTAGAGAAGCTGAAAAGATTTTTAAAGTCAGAAGGGTGACATTAACTAGACAATTGAAAAAATATAAGGAAGATAATGAAGAATACTGCTATTCTGTAAATTGTGCAGTAAAAAAATATTTTCATCAGATGAAGAAGAAAGTTTAGTGGAGTATATAAAAAATGTTGCCCACATGAAATATGGATTAACGAAAAAGGGTGTTCGAGTTCTAGCATTGAAGTTTGCAAAAGCAAATAACAAAGCTCTGCCATTAAACTGGGAAAACTATAATATAGCTGGGGAAGAGTGGACGCGCGGATTCTTAAAACGTCACGCAGACCAACTCTCAATCAGAACACCAGAAGCAACTAGCTTAAGTATATGTACAAGTTTTAATAGAAATAATGTCCAATTATTTTATAACAACCTAAAAGATGTCCATGCTAGATTTGGTCCTATATCGCCAAAAAAATATGGAATTTGGATGAAACCGGACTGTCCACAGTTCAAGGGCAATCAAAAATAGTTGCACCAAAAGGGGTTAAGCAGGTGGGTAGTGCCACATCAGCTGAAAGAGGTGTTTTGGTGACGATGATAACTGCAGTAAATGCTGTAGGCAACGCAATCAGTCCCATGTTGATCTTTCCTCGGGTGCATTTTAAAAATAGAATGTTGTTTGGAGGTCCTGTGGGTTGCATTGGCAATGCAAATCCTTCAGGATGGTCAAACGAGGCATCATTTTTTAAATTCTTAAATCATTTACTTGCTTCTGTGAAATGTTCAAAGGAAAATAGAGCTATTTTGGTTCTAGACAATCACGAAACACACCTGTCCCCTGAAGCACTTGACAAAGCTTCCAATGCTGGACTTGTGATGATAACTTTCCCTCCACATACGTCCCACAAGCTGCAGCCGTTGGACATTTCTGTCTACGAGCCTTTGAAATACTACTATAACCAGGCTGTTGAGGCTTGGCTTTTGAATAATAAAGGGAAAACATTTGATATTTATACTGTAGCGGAAGCGTTAGGCACAGCTTTTCCACACGCCTTTACACCATCAAACATAATATCCGGTTTTCGGAAGTCATTAATATTTCCATTTGATGAAGCCATCTTTTCAGACGATGAATTTTTAAGTTCATATGTGACTGACCAACCACTTATTAACTCTGAAGATAAAGCTCCAATCCCTGGAGTTCATTATCTACTTCAGTTCCAGAAACTTCGTTCCAACCAGTGATTTCAACAGCTCCTGTCCCGTCAGATAGTTCAACCTCTGCTCCTTCACCTACGGATTTAGCCTCAGGATCATCATGTTCATCTGCAGTAGTACAACAGGGAACATCTAGAGCCACACCTATATTCTCTTCTTCGACCCTTAATTCCAATGTTACACCACAATCTAAAGGAGAGAAAAAGCAATTTATAACACCAGAGGAAGTACAACCGTACCCAAAAGCAGAAAGAAGAAAGACAAGTAAGGGCGGAAGAAATGCTGGGAGGACTATGATAGCGACGGATACACCTGAAAAAATGCTATAAAGGAAATGAAAATGAAATCTGAAAAGAAAGAAACCTAAGAAAAAAATAAAAAATATATCAAATAATTTAAAAGATTTCTTTGATGACAAAATAGATGACAAATTATGTAAGAAGCCAGACAAAGATAAGAAGTGCTTATCGAAAAAGCGAAAACTTAAAGAAGAAAGTTCTTCATCTTCTGACGATGAACCTATTACAGTTGTGTCCACTGATAGTGATAACAGTGATGAAGAAGAATGCATTTACTGCTACAACTCAAAAACCGCTGATCGCAGTGGAGAACAATGGTGTAAATGTATTTATCGCGGTCGATGGACTCATTATCTTTGTGCGGGTGTTGAAGGGAGTCAGTGGAAGACATACGTATGTGATTTTTGTATTACTAAGATGTAGGTCAAATAAGATTTTAACAAAAATCATGTTTTTTTAATTTCAAAATTTTTGATTTCCACTGTATTTTTTATTTTTGTAATTTATTTTAGTTGCATCATTAAAACGTGTGCGGAAAGTGAAAAAGAAATTATTCTATCCACCTAAACCTTACTTATGTACGTATGGCTCATGGTACAAGATGGTATGGCTCAAGGTACACTAGCATAATGTACCTTGGTCCACTTTTCAAAAAAATTCAGATGTATTTTTAAAAACCTTTTTAAAAAAGTTATGATAAATATGCTTATTCCTTGGTTTTTAGAAAGGTTTCAACTACAGCTGCATGCACTTGAAGTTTAAAATTATTAGTTATATATGTACATACAAAATAAAATGTAAAAAGTGGCTCAAGGTACATCAGTCTCCCCTATATATATAAATGTTTGTGTGTGTTCGCACTTAAACGGCAGCATTTTACATCCGATTTAACCAGATTATTTTGCACACTTTGTTTTTTTTTGGCACGACCTCATAGCCCGACCGGTTCCCCAAAAACAGGTCAAAACGTAAAAGTTCCCAGTTCAAATCCACGCGGGGGGTTATACCACGGGAGCAGCTTCTGATCAAAAAGCGAGTTTTCCTCTGCGAGCGAAGGAAGCAGCACTAGAGCTGAAGATGTAAACAAATTCTACTAATGTATTTCGTACACGCATGCAGCTATTCAACGCCTTCGTGAGTAGACCAATTTGCCAAATAATTGTTTGAGACTCTAAAAAAAGTAATCATAGTTTCGGAAATTCCGTAATCTTCAGTGAATCTAATTATTTTTAGGTTCCCTGTTCAAATCCATATTTGTCTATATCTTGTTTTTAATAGTCCAACTCTTCTTCTAATTATTATATTACCTAGTGTTATATATTGATTAAACATATTTCTGTGAGCAGTACAGACAAACATAACGTCTAGTTCTAACGTTTTTATTTGACAAACTTTGCTGAGTTTTGTGAAGTTATAGATTATATTATTCACGGAAATAATCAAATTTTGAAGTAGAATTCCGCCATTCGATCAGAAAAAAACAATTTTATTTTACCGAAGAATTTCCGGAATTCACCGAAGACATTGGAAACGTATTCGGGTTTCTCGTTTAAACGTCCCAGGGAACCACGACTTAGACAGAGGGACTTTTATTAAAAGTCATTCATGTTTGAAACATTGACAGTTTGAACGTTGGCATCCCTGTTTCTGTGCGTAGTTAATACGGTTTTAATTGCAGTTCTCTTGAAAACTTTTACGTATTAAAATTATTTTCAAAAGGATTTTGTTGTTTACATTTTCAAAATGTACTCTTCGATCAAGTTCATTAACATGTGTTTAAACAAGATTGTTGCAAATATTTCATAAAAACAAGTTACATAACGCAAAAAAAACACATAAAACTAGGATTTTACTTCTCACTATAGTGTAGAGCAAGTATAGTGATTGAAAAAATCCATGTTTAGGTTTTGAGACCAAACAATTGTTTTTTTACAAAATGTCTGTCGGTATGTATACAAAGCTACAGAGAAAACTATTCAATCAATTTCGAAAAAATTTGCATCAAACATGTCAATTAGGCCTGTATAGATGCACGAAAAAAGGATTTGAAAATTTTCGAATAACAACCAAATTTTTAGCCAAAAAAAACACCAAAAATCAGTTATTATTTTGTTATATAAAACGGCTCTAAAGATTTTGATAAAATTTGGCTTATTTTTAGCGCCTAATGAACCCTACCATATGCGAAAACCGCATCTTTCTAAAATTTATCGTTTAGCTAATAATAACAATAACTAATTGTTGGGGTTTTTGGCCAAAAAGGTGGTTGTTTTTCAAAAATTTTCAAAACCTTTTTTCGTGCATCAATACAAGCCTAATTACATGTTTGGCTTAATTAATCAAATTTGGCTTAATGTACCCTACCATATGCAAAAACCGCGTCTTACTAAAAATTCTCGTTTAGCTAATAACAATAATAATAACTATTATTGGTGCTCAGAGAAAACGAATGATTAGAATCCTTGGTTCCGAAACGACCTCAACCTATTATCAAACTTTAAATGTGCGAGATCCCCTGCATTCTTGGACATTGGTGGAGTTTCGGATCCAGATTACCAAGTGGGTCAGTTTTGGTAAGCAGAACTGGCACTGTAGGTTGGACCAAACTCCGAGTTGAGGCGCTTGAACTACGCTAACGGGAAAACCGTGAAAGGCGTTGGTTGTTTGAAGGCAGCAAGACGGTGGCGATGGAAGACTGAATCAACTCAGGAGTGTTACACAACTCACCTGCCGAAGCAACTAGCCCTGATAATGGACGGCGCTGTGGCGACGTGGCTATACTAAAGGGTACAGTACGATGCCGGACCAGGATACCTTGACGAGCAGGAGGGTTGCTGCGTGAGCTTGCCTGGAGCTATCGTCAGCGCAGATCTTGGTGGTAGTAGCAAGGAAGCTAAGGACTCATTTGTGTTTTGGATTCTTCCATTTCTGTAGCCAATTCTGCTCCGACAGGTCTTAGGAAATGTGTTTTATTTCTAACATTATGGCCTCATGCACTGCATGTTGTATGAGTACATGAAATTATGGAATTTTATTATTTGCACCGTGAAAGTTCTACTTTGGGGCAGAGCTCTTGCTAAGGACGAACTTTTGAACAAAAACGAAAAACTCAGCCGACTAAGTTTATATAGTTCATATTTTTTTTCAAATTAAAATTAGTGGCAAATATTCACATATTACGTATGCTGGAAAATAAGTGTAAAATAATAAAAACTACACTTATTTTTAATTGTATTACTACAAGGTTTCCTTTTAAGTATTTCTTTTACACGATTGGGAACTTTAAAACTTATTGGCCTATCTGCTCCTATTAGATCCTAGGAAAAGGAAAGTTTGTAAATTATTAATTATAGTCAGCTATTTTTCTTTGAGGGATTAGCACTAAAATATGTTTCAATATGTGCCCGTTTGATTTTACATATACTTATTTTATTTTTTACAAGAGTTCAAGCATGAGCTGCAATGCTCTGTGTATTGAAAATTCCCCCAATATGGAGATTGGCGTGTGAAGCACGTAAGGCATAGTGTATTGTAAATACTCCCAATTTTGGGGTGCGAAGCATTGTGTATTGAAAATACTTCTAATATGGAGGTTTGTGTATTGTAAATACTCCTAATATGGGCGTTGGCGTGTAAAGCACGCAATGCGTTATGTATTATAATTACTCCCAACACGGAGGTTGGAGTGCGAAGCACGCAATGCATTGTTTATTGAAAATACACCCAATACGGAGGTTGGCGAAGCACGCAATGCATAGTGTATTGAAATTACTCCAAATATAAGGGTTGGCGTGCGTAACACGCAATGTTCTGTGTATTGAAAATTCAGCACGTGGGTTGGCGTTCGAAGCACTCAATGCATTGTGTATGGTAAAAACTCCCAAAATGGGAATTGGCGTGCGAAGCACGCAATGCATTGTGAATTTAAATTACTCCCAATACTAAGGTTGGCGTGCGAAGCACGCAATGCATTATGTATTGAAAATACTCCCAATATGGAGGTTGGCGTGTGAAGCACGCAATGTTCCTTGTATTGAAAATCCAACACGAGGGTTGGCGTGCAATGCACTGTGCGTCTGCCACTTCTCATAGTGTTCAGTGTCAAGCGCACATGTGCGTCCTTAGCAGTGAACGTGTTAAGCCCCTCACCCCGATCTAGCCCCCCCCCCCCTAGAAAGGGCGCCCATGTTATTACGACATAGTGTATTCTCTCATAATGATAACTCCACAACAACAAAGAACATATAAGGTAAATAGTTTTTTGAATTCACATTAAATGTAACAGACAGTATAAGCCGACGCCTTTGTGCATATGAAAGCAGGCATTATTCGTAATGTATGAAATATTCAGAACCTTCCACATTGTAATATCAGGCCTTACAAGGGATGGATAGGGTAATCAGTTAGGGGTTGTTACCCTTAATAGGCTTCTGTAGGATGTTATATACTTTATTGCAGGACATTG
The DNA here is from genome assembly GCA_018207615.1 of Philaenus spumarius. Classification (NCBI taxonomy): domain Eukaryota; kingdom Metazoa; phylum Arthropoda; class Insecta; order Hemiptera; family Aphrophoridae; genus Philaenus; species Philaenus spumarius. The sequence goes on from JAGFPH010005355.1 coordinate 26,082, forward strand.
GATAACAAATTTAGACAGGAATGTGTTACAGGAATAAACATAAATTCCAGATTATGCCGCGAATAATTAATTCTTGTGCTGGAAGTGAAAATCGAGGCAAATTCACAATCTGCTCTTTATATAGTGCGCATGCGCAGTAATGTGTTTTCATATATTTACTCAAGAAGACTTTGAGTTAAATTTGTTTGTGTCTTTCACACTTCGTTTCTGAAATGAAAATACTGTATAATTATAAAGAAATAATCTTAACTAGCACACACCCGCCGCTTCGCTCACAGTTTGGATTAAGGACATTAAATGCATTATGTGTTAATATTAAGCCTTGTAATCTATATATAAAAAACCAAATCAGGTTTGGTACACTACTTATAACTCAAAAACGGCTGAACATTTTTTTATAATCTTTGGTTTGTTGGATTTGTCTCCGCCCCAATTAGCAGAATATCTATCAAAATATAGGAAAAATACACAAATAAAATTAAAAACACAAAATAATTTTAGGTTAGGCCTAGACTGATGAACTAACACAGCCATGCTATTTGAATGTTTTTAAATTCATTATCACAGCAAACAAAAAAATAAAATAATAGATACAACATCCATTTATTCTAATGTATAATCCATATATTAACAATAAAAAGCTTATCACTTGAGAACAGCTGGACTAATTCGGTTATTTTTTTATTAAAAATGTTCGTAATAGTCCGAATTAAGTTTTTATTAAAAGAAAAATTTGAAATGTTCCCTAAAAAATGTTTAATTCGGGAAAAACTGAACATCTTTGTTTCCACGAACTCAAGACCATAACTCTCGAAACAGCTGTTCTAATAAAATGCTTAGTAAAACAAGTTTGTTTACATTCATTACCATAGCAACTTTAATCACCATTTATAATCAGTTTATTATTCTACAAAACCACCAGCATTTTTAGGTTAAATTGACCAACTTAAAGCAACTCAAGTAAAAATGCTTGCTATATTTTAATTAATTTCAAATGGAGAAAACTGAACATCCTTTTTACTTTCTCACTATACTATAGTATAGAGAAAGTATAG
>JAGFPH010005355.1:39047-53824 GCA_018207615.1 Philaenus spumarius
TAAACCTAGTATTATTTTTTACTACTAAATTTGGGGGGGGGGGGGTTTGTCGCCATAACCCCCTCCCCTGGCTACGTCCTTGCTGGCTATAAACATTTGTAATTAAGAGACGTCGACTTATGACCAATTTTAACTTGTTCCATACCTCCACCAAAGTCTGATACCTCAACTTCTATTAAACAAATTGAAACAGTTGTTTCTACCGGGTGAAAAGTTTAGAGAAAAAACCGTCCAATTAATTTCCCTGTCAAAATGTCAACTCTCGTTTGCCGCAGTTACGTCGAATTGTTTTAGTAAATCGACAATGAATGCGAGAAAATTAAAAGCATTACTTCGCTCATTTCACGGCAGTGTATTTGAAATTGATAGTTTTGTAGGGCAACTTAATTGTAACAAATAAATGTGTGTTTGAGTCAACTCGTATAAAAGCGATAGCACGTACTTACGTCCGTACGTAACTAAAGGGCATAGCGCATGCGCAAGTTTGTATTGTTTGATTGATTCGGTAACTGCTGACTGCGTCCATCAGCTGTAGTACTTTTTCATCTATGTTAAGGTTATGTTTACAACTTTTAGGTTAAGTTTTGAGTTGTATCTATAACTAATTGCGTAATATACAATTATATACTTTATATTATAAAGTCATTTTAAATTAACCACTGTTTATTTAATTTAATTGAAGTCAGTTGAAAACATATGACATAAACCTAATAAAATACATCTAAGCTTTAAGACCAAGTGGGACGAAACCTTGAAGGAATTATGCAAATCAATCGGTAAAGCCTTTACACTGTGATGCCGTTACAAAGAAGTGACAAAGTGGGGGAAAGAGAGCTACGCTCAATAAATATAGGTTGTTATTCTGCAAATTTTGTTTTTTTACGCGACCTTATAGCTCGCTTGGTTCGCCCAAAATCGATCAAAACGTAAAGTATCATAGAAGTACCCGGTTCAAAGCGAAGTGGTGGATTCTACCGTGGGGTTGGCGTGCGAAGTACGCAATGCTTTGTGTATTGAAGATACTCCCAATATGCGGAATGGCGTGCGAAACACGCAATGCATTGTGTATTGAAGTTCATCGCAATATGCGGAATGGCGTGTGAAACAAGCAATGCATTGTGTACTGAAGTTAATCCCAATATGCTGAAAGGCGTGCGTAGCAAGCAATGCATTGTGTATTGAAGTTAATCCCAATATGCTGAATGGCGTGCGAAGCAAGCAATGCATTGTGTATTGAAGATACTCAAAACATGGGGAATGGCGTGCGAAGCAATTTGCAGCTATTCAGCACCGTCGTGAATAGACCTATTTCCCAAATTGTTGGTTGAAATACTAAAACATAGGAATATAAACTTAATTTTGGAAATTTGCTCAACTCACGTCATTGCTGCGTGGAAGAATTATTAAAGCTTTCGGAACACTTTGCAAATAATACGTGATAAGTCTTAGATAAAGTAGTGGACTCGCTTCGCTCGTGTTTTCTTTTATTTATTTCTCTCGATATGAACTATTATGTGAGTCACCTGCACGTCATTTCAGATTACGAGTTTATCTGCTGCAGACGTTTCTGAAAAATAGTGATTCATTTTAATAATTAATGCCACTTGAAAGTAATTCCGCGAAACTTTTATCGCGGTGTGATAAGAGCGTTTTATTCTTTTATATTTATTTGTCAACACTTGCAAAAAAGCTTACAAAACATGTATCATTATGTTTTATTATCTTATCTGTACATGCTGTTTGCTTGGATAAATTTATTTGTCAATAAAAAAACTACACTTAATTAAGCCAAATTAAAATCCGAAATGACGTGTAAGTAAAACTTTACTCAGTGAACTTTCAAGGACGTAACATTATCAACCAATATCTTGTCAACTAACGCTAGTTTTTTATGAGAAAGAAAATGTTTCTTTTCGAATCCCAGTTCCCTAAAAGGCATATGTGTTTATGAATGTAAAATATAAATATAGTTCGAGTGATATGGTAGCCTACATTGTTTTAAATGTTTTTCTTCTTTTTTTTTAACGAAGTTGCTTAACGCGGGTTTCGGTAGGCGTTAACAAATAGAAAATGTAACGCGTAACGAAAACAAGTGTTATTAATTCGTTGCTATAGCAATGACAAATATAAAATACGAGTAACGAAAAAAGCGTTACCAAATTGGTTGCTACACGGCAATGAATGTAAATACATTCAAGTAACATGTGTTTTGGTACATTAAGAGACGATCGGTTCCGTCCAGCGTAGTTCAGATATCATCTTCAAAGCCTAACCTAAAATTATTGTATGTATGTTGCCGTCAAGACAGGGAAAATAAATTAAACATACACGCAATAATTTTAGGTTACGCTTAGACGGATGAACCAACATTTTATGTTTACTGAATGTATTTACAGTGGACGGACATTTAACTGTGATTACCATCTTAGCTTTGATGTTATAATTATTTCTACACCTTCATTATAATAACATTAAACCTATGGAAACGGTAAATATTTGTATAAAACACAATCTAATAATAAACGGCAATTGAAAGATTGAAATTATGCTTGTATGTTGCCGTTAAGGCTGGTAAAAGAATTGAAGAAATGGCGCGATGAAGTTCGTCCATGACCGTCCCACGACCGTGCACATTTACTATTTTAACTTTAACTTGTAGCGCCTATACCGTCCATTTTTAAAACAAATACTTAATAACAATAAAAATCTTCATTTATTGAGGCTACGTTAGGACCATTGAGGCCTCTATTTCCCTTAACCTCGAATTACAAAATACATAAAAAGTCACACTACAAACAAAAATAAAGAAACAAACAACAATCTGTAAAATAATAATAACTTTTAAAACTTAATGTACAAAAGGTTGCTTCTTCATCCCAAAGTAATAAATTCATTCGTTATAACAACAACTTTACAAGAAAATATAGACTGTTCCATAAAAAAGGTGAGCATTGTTATATAAGGTGACCAGAACTATGCGGCAATGCCTCGGTAGCTCATTCTATAGCTAAAAATAAGAAAACAAGTTGATATAAACATAGGCCCGAAAACGCATCGTTTTCTAGATATCCGCCATTTTGTTACGTTTTCAAAATAATTCAAAACTATAATCAACCTTAGTATAAATCATTAACTTTACACTGCAGGCAAAACTGAGCTTAAATTTCTCTACTCCCTGAATATGAATTCTTTTTAATATAGGTTTATATACACAACTCTTCCAATAGATCAATCCACAGAAATTGATTTTAACCCAGAATTTACGTAAAAAAATTATCGCTTTAATATTCACAAAATTTGTCCTCGCCTTTACTTTGTCTGATGGCTCCGCTCCCTTGCCCTGACGTCCACCTGGGCTGGCACACTTCTGGTTTCTCCTCGAAGCCCACGCCGGCGTCTATCCCCCGAAGCCCCGGTCTCCCAAGACCTCTCTCTTTACCCAAGAACCTTTCCTAAAAGACCTCCTTTCTAATATGTTCTGTCTATTTAAAAACTCTGTCCCCCCCCCCCTCTCAGTTTTCCTGTTTTGTCTTTGTATTAGTACGATGGTTTACTTATCAAAGCCATTCAGCAATTTTACATAAGTTCTACTTCCACAACTACAACTACCTACTCTATCTATACATATAAAAGCGAAATACCACTGACTCACTGACTCACTCATCAAGATTTCTCAAAAACTACCGAACGGATTGAAATGAAATTTGGGATGTTGCTTCATCTAGGGCCATAGGTACTTACTAAGAAATGGTTTGAACTAATTCGAAATTTTAGCAGGGGTTTGGGGGAATCAAAGTTGTTAAATCACGATTTCTTCAAAACTACAGAACGGATTAAAATGAAATTTGGTATGTAGCTCCCTCCCTCTAGGGCCATAGGTGCTCACTAAAAAAGTGTTTTCAAAAAATGGAAATTTTAGGGGGGTTTGGGGGGATCAAATTTATTAAAAAACTATTTATTCAAAACTACTGAACGGATTGGCATGAAATTTGGTATGTAGCTTCCTCTAGGACCATAGGTGCTTAATAAGAAAGTGTTTGGAGAAATTCGAAATTTTAGGGGGGGTTTTGGGGGGATCAAAGTAGTTAAATCACGATTTCTTCAAAACTACCGAACGGATTGGAATGAAATTTGGAATGTAGCTTCCTTTTGGGCCATAAGTGTTCACTAAATAAGGGTTTTAAAAAAATGGAAATTTTAGGGGGGTTTGGGGGTAAAAATTATTAAATCACGATTTCTATAAAAAATACGGAACAGATTGGAATGAAATTTGGTATGTAGCTTCCTCTAGGGCCATAGGCATTCGCTAAGGTAGGGTTTTAAAAAATTCGAAATTTAAGGGGTTTTTGGGGGGATTAAATTTATTAAATCACCATTTCTTGAAAACTACCTAACGGATTGAAATGAAATTTGGTATGTAGCTTCCTCTAGGGCCATAGGTGCTCACTAAGATATGATTTGAAAAAATACGAAATTTTAGGTTAGGGGAGTGTGGGGGGATGAAATTTATTAAAAAACTATTTCTTCAAAACTACCGAACGGATTGGAATGAAATTTGGTATGTAGCTTCCTCTAGGGCCATAAGTGTTCAGTAAAAAAGGATTTAAAAAAACTGGAAATTTTAGGGGGGTTTGGGGGGTAAAAATGACTAAACCACGATTTCTGCAAAGTTACCGAACAGATTGGAATGCAATTTGATATGTAGCTTCCGCTAGGGCAATAGGCGCTCGCTAAGATAGGGTTTAAAAACATTTGAAATTTTAGGGGGTTTTTGGGGGGTTCAAAGTTATTAAATCACGATTTTTTCAAAACTACCGAACGGATTGGAATGAGATTTGGTATGTAGCTTCCTCTAAGGCCATAAGTGTTCACTAAAAAAGGGTTTTAAAAAATTGGAAATTTTAGGGGAGTTTGGGGGGGGGGGGGGTAAAAATGACTAAATCACGATTTCTCCAAAATTACGGAAAAGATTGGAATGAAATTTGGTATGTAGCTTCCTCTAGGGCAATAGGTGCTCTCTAAGATAGGGTTTGAAAAAATTCAAAATTTTATGGGGGTTTAGGGGGGATCAAATTTATTAAAAAACGATTTCTTCAAAACTACCGAACGGATTGGAATTAAATTTGGTATGTAGCTTCCTCTAGGGCCATAGGTGCTCAATAAGAAAGGGTTTGAAAAAAATCGAAATTTTGGAAGGGGTTTGGGTTGATCAAAGTTACTAAAATCGTAATTTCAGATCTGTTATTATTATGAAAATAGTGCTTTTATTAATTAAGATCTATATATATAAAAGCCCAATACCACTCACTGACTGAACACTTATAAAGAATACAATTACGTTAAAAAAAACTGAAAATACCAACCACCACAGGCAACGCCGTACGGGTCAGCTAGTATTACACAATTGTGCAAATCTGCAATTGTCAAGTTGTCAACTCATTCTATTTCGTAACAATAGCACAGCGGCAGAACTTAGGGTAAATAATGTTGAATAGGTCGAGAAAAAAAATTGATACTTTTTAGTTCAGTATCGACGACAAAAAATATACTAGTGACTACTTTTGGGATGGGAACAGGCGACAAGAAAAAACCTTGGTGGGGAATGCCATATTTAAAATTTTTAGCTGACAAAAAACTACACCGAGGTCTACATTTTAAAATTCTGATTTATCTAACCGTCAACCAGAAGGCTACGGGTTCGATGATGACTCATTGGGTTTAATCTAACACTGCAACAAGGACAACTTCCGGCAGTGCAACGCAGTAAGATAACTAAGAAGTCTGCACGACATGAAGAGGCGTATAGCATTTTGAAAGAGTGGTATGTAGGAATAAAAGGTAGCCTTTGCCACCACCATCTCTGGCGTCGAGGACTTACGTTCAACTCTGGATAAACTGCAACAATACAAGCACTCATTCCAGCCCAGCTACACCATTGACATAAACTGAACTCTGGAACAACAAAAAGTTTGTAAAAAACGTTTTTCGTCGAAGTTTGCTCAAAATTTGTGTACGATTTACTACGAAAAACATTTTTGGCAAACTTTTACAAATATTCGCTCGTTGTTTGTCAAGTCTGCAAGGGCCTTTACAATAATCTATCTCAAGAAAATAATCCATATCAAATCATGCGTTTCAAAATTGCGGCTGTTTGAAAATTTCAGACGTAATTTACTCAAAAACCGTTCATCTTAACAGAAAATGTCAAGACACCTTTTTTGTAGGCCTTTTGATTCCCTATCGGATGGTGCAGTTGTCAAAACAATCGGGTAAAGGAAATTGAAAAGATATTGGGCTCAAACTTTGTACACCTATGTGTTGCGTGAAACGAAAAAACAGCATTTTATCTTCACGTTTGCGTCAGAACTACACCCTTCGCTTGTACATACATTTTTAGTTTTTTGATAATATCTCTGTTATCCTTTGAGCTACAGACAAAATAAAAACCATTGTGTTTGCCGTTAACAAAGTAAATGTTTTGGTCCCTGTAATTTTATTTAGCCGTTTTTGAGATATTGTACGTTAACAGTTTTAAACGGTCGCCATTTTGAAAATATCCAAAAGAACATTATGGGTTTTCGTCCAAAGCTAAACGGTTGTGCAACAAATAGGTAACAAAGTTTGAGATCAATATCTTTTCTACTTCCAAAAATATTAAGTATTTTGTAAAAAAAAAGAAAAAAGGCGGATAACTCAAAATCAAATAATTTCCAGACAGCTTCCGGATCATTTTTGGAATCAGTTCAGAAATTTCTCGGAACCTTATGCGAATCGCCTTGTATACATGGTGGAACAAAGTTAGTGTTAAAAACTTCGGGAAATGGTTCTATGGGTCAAAATAAATAGCAAACTGAGAATAATCTTTTTTCTAAAAACTTCATTTTCCAAATATCCGCCGTTTTATTTCTGTTACTAAATAATTAATATCTCGAGAACGGTTTAACCGATTGATTTCAAACTTGGCATGCAGTTTAACCTAACAACGATCTATCTTAAGAAAAATAAACGATTATATCCAATCATGCATTTCGAAATAGCGGCTGTTTGAATATTTCGAACCTAAATTACTCAAAACCCCCACATTTTGACAAAATATGTCAAGACACTTTTTTTGTAGCCCTTTTGATTCCCTATCGGTTTGTGTAACTGTTAAAACAATCAAATGCAGGATAAAGCTAAGTTATGTGTAATAATAGGTTTATTCAACCCGGCATCCTATACCGACACAGTAAATACTACAATATTGTATGTACTTTTGCTGTCATTATCTTTAACTTAACTATTATTCTTCATCCGATTGTTTTGAAAGTCACATCATCCGATAGGGAATTAAAAGGGCTACAAAAAAGGTACTTGATATTTTGTTGTTAAAATGGACGGTTTTTGAGTAATTTTGGCCTGACATTTACAAACAGCCGCAATTTTAAAGCGTATGATTGGATATAATCGCTTAGTTTTCTTAAAATAGAACTTTGTTAGTTTAAACTTCTTGCCAAGTTTGAACTCAATCGGTTAAACCGTTCTGTTGATATTAATTATTTAGTAAAATAAACAAAATGGCGGATATTTGAAAAATAAAGCGTTTTTCGAAAAAATATTCTTCTTCATTTTCTATTTATTTTGACCCATAGAACCATTTCCCGTAGTTTTTACCACTAACTTTGTTCCACTCTGTATACATATACAGAGTGTTCCCAAATGATGTTTCCAGACTTCCACAAATTGTTCCTTTGGTCAAAACAAGAAAAAAAACTTCCAATAAACATAGGTCCTAAAACGCTTAGTTTCCTAGATATCCGCCATTTTGTTTTTTGTACAAAATAATTCATATCTAGATAACGGTTTCACTGATTGAGTTCAAACATGGTATGAAATTTAACCTGACAATGATATACCTCAAGAAAAATAACGATTAAATCCAATCATGCGTTTCAAAATGGCGGCTGTTTGAAAATTACAAACCTAAATTACTCCAAAACCGTACATTTTATCGAAAAATCTCAAGACACCTTTTTGTAGTCCTTTTGATTCCCTATCGGATGGTATAACTGTTAAAACAATCGGATGAAGGATAACAGTTAAGTTATGTGTACTAATTGGTTTGTTCAACCCGGCATCCTATACCAACACAGCAAATACTACAATATTGTATGGACATTTGTTGTCATTACCTTTTAACTTACCTATTATCCTATATCATTGTCAGGTTAAACTTCATGCCAAGTTTGAACTCAATCAGTCAAACCGTTCTCTAGATATGAATTATTTTGTACAAAAAACAAAATGGCGGATATCTAGGAAACTAAGCGTTTTAGGACCTATGTTTTTTGGAAGTTTTGTTCTTGTTTTGACCAAAGGAACAATTTGTGGAAATCTGGAAACATAATTTGGGAACATCCTGTATATGTATTTATGTGTTCGCACTCTACGGTTGCAGTTTACGAACTCGCCAGCGAACAAATCAAACAACTGGAAGAAAGTCTTTCGACGGGAAGTAGAAACTTTCCGAGGTTTTTCGTATTGCCTTAGAAGTGTGGCAAGACGCTGTAGGTACAGAATTGCTCGAGGCTTTGTATTATGCATGCTGAGTGCTCTATCTGTTGAATCAAGAGTTTTATATCCAACAAACGCTAAATGGAAAACTTGAGTTGTTAATGCTATATCTTTATCGACTGTAAAATGCTGTATAGGCGAAGCTAGTGAAGGAATATAATGCATACTGCAATCTATACTTAGTGTTATGATCAGTCAACGATGTTTACCTTCTGTAGAAGCCAATAGTATGGGAAATGTATCTACTTGGTATATACTGCTATTTTAATGGATGCTATTTTAGCGAATTGCAATAGGAAAGACAAGCTATTGCAGTGTCTTTTACGGTGACTTTAAAATTTGTATATGTGTTCGCACTCCAACGGTTGGATTTTTCGTGTCTTCCCGTGTTTAGTGTTTAGTATAGTAAGCCCTGTGGAAAATCCCATTCAGATTAATTACATATACATAATAAATATACAGGGTGTCCCACGAAGAAACTTAGAAACTCTCAGGACTTGTTCTTCAGGTGAAAATAACAAAAAAAAGTTCATACAAACATAGGACCGAAAACTCTTTGTTTCCCAGATATCCGCCATTTTGTTTTTTGTGTAAACTAATTCATATCTAGAGAACGGTTTGACTGATTGAGTTCAAACTTGGCATGCAGCTTAACCTAACAATTATGTATCTCAAGAAAAATAATCGATACGATCAAATCTACGTTTCAAAATGGCGGCTGTTTGAAAATGTCAACCATTAACTTAGCTATTATCCTTCATCCGATTGTTTTGACAGTTACACCACCCATTATCGAATCAAAAGGGCTACAAAAAAGATGTCTTGTCATTTTTCATTAAAATGTACGGTTTTCAGTTATTTAGGTTTGACATTTTCAAACAGCCGCCACTTTAAAACGCAACATTCGAAAGTATCGATTATTTTTCTTGAGGTATATAATTGTTAGGTTAAGCTGCGTGCCAAGTTTGAACTCAATCAGTCAAACCGTTCTCTAGATATGAATTATTTTGCACAAAAAACAAAATGGCGGATATCTGGGAAACGAAGAGTTTTCGGTCGTATGTTTGTATGAACTTTTTTTGTTATTTTCACCTGAAGAACAAGTCCTGAGAGTTTCTCCGTTTCTTCGTGGGACACCCTGTATAATAAAAAATAAAAAAATACTATTTAAAAACATACTTTATTAATACTTAACTATGCTGACTTGAATTTTTAACTCGGTAAATGTGTACAATTTATAAAGATTATAAAACTGTAGGCCTATTAGTTAAAATGTTGTATTTATATACTTTATTAAAATATATTCAAAGAAAGTAAAAAATATTATATTTTAATTGCTTTCTATTTCATATTGATAGATCAAATGATTTAGAAGTTTTGAATATTAGCCTATAGTGAAGAAATTAACAATCGAATATCCGTATATGTTGTACGAAGATGTACGAACGTTTCTGAAGTCAAACGAATAGGAAGCTCTTTTTTAAATTCGTATAAACGAATAAATTGATGATAAAACGTTGTATTTATAAATACAGTTTATGATCTGAAAGCAAATCTTACAACGTAACGTACTAGGCTTTGTACGGAGAGACAAATCAAAGTTCAATGTATATTAACAAAAAATATATATCAATAAATATATTTCATTATGTATTTCTTATGGGGATTTTTGGTAACTTTGTCCCCCCTCCCCCGAACCCACCTAAAATTTCAAATTTTTGAAAACCTTTCTTAGCGAGCACCTAGGGCCCTAGAGGAAGCACCTACCAAATTTTATTTCAATCCGTTCGTTGGTTATTTTTAGTAACTTTGACTCCCCCAAACCCCTCTCAAATTTTGAATTTTTTGAAAACATTTCTTAGCTAGCACCTAGGTCCCCTATAGGAAGCTACACATTAAATTTCATTCCAATCCGTTTGGTGTTTTTTTTTTGTTTTAGTAACGTTGATCCCCCCCCCCCCCCCCCCAAAACCTCCCCAAAAATTTCGAATTATTTTAAAAACCTTTCTTAGCAAGCACCTATTTCACTAGAGGAAGCTACATACCAAATGTCATTCCAATCCGTTCAGTGGTTTTGGAGAAAACGTGATTTAGTAACTTTAACCCCCAAACCACCCCCTAAAATTTTTCAAACTCTTTCTTAGTGAGCACCTATGGCCCTAGAGGAAGCTACATACCAAATTTCATTCCAATCCGTTCGGCAGTTTTTGAGAAATCGTGATGAGTGAGTCAGTGAGTGAGTGAGTGGTATTTCACTTTTATATATATAGATAAAAGGTTGCATTTATTGTATACACAATTATAAATCTTATAACGTATACATAAGCATACATTAGTTCTATAACTCATATTTAAAAAAATAAACTTCGCAAAAAATTATAATGATTTAAGTTGTAAACATAACCACAAAGTACAATCTACACTAGGTTTTGTTTTTATTACAGATGATGGATGAAATCAGATGTTATATTATAACTCACGTAAGTACCGTACACACTCTTTTATAGGAGTTGAAGCCCGTATGTATTGGTAATGTTTTAATTGTGCGAACGACATTTTACGCATGATTTGGTCGTCATTTAGTGCACATGCCGCTCTCAGACGAGTTCGTTAACCAACAAAAATCCAAACAACGGAAGTACTTTTGTTGACTTAATGTGATTTTCCCTACCAGAATGCTTATGTTTTAGGGTTTTATATACAACATATATATATATATATATATTAGATTGTTCTATACATTTTGATATTTTACACGACCTTACAGCCAGTCAGGTTAACCTAAAATCGACCAAAACGTAAAATACCATAACAGTACCCGGTTCAAATCTACGAGGAAGGATTTTACCATGTCGGCACCTTCTGAGCCAAGGCCGACGGAATGTATGCCTTCGCTAATACCATCAATAGAAGAATCGATAAAGGGCTTCAGCGACGTTTTTGCCTAGTAGAACCCCCAACGAGCATCGGTCATATTTTCTGATGTCAGATTTGAATTCAGCGGCTTCAAAAACCCCCGGCAAAAGATTTCTAAGTAGTTTTCTCAACTTTTAAATTTTGGTCTCTGGGCCCTTTGGGACTGCCCGGGGCATCGGCGACGTTTTTCGATATCGTATTCGGAACCATCGACCTCAAAAATACCGAGAGGTTATTTTCAAGACTTTTATCAATTTTTAGATATTTTCAAAAAATGATGCACTTTTGGATGCATTTTATGCAGAACCGATGCAATTATTCTGTCCGAGCCGTCGATCATAATATGTAGACTGCTTTCCCGATCCATTTCTGAACACAACGCAGGAAACCACACGCCCATCCGAGCTGTATCTCAAAATTCACTTACTCCGGTGGAATTCGGTCTAATTTCTCTGTTCTTTAAAACACTAAAAGTGGACATGCAGTGTTTCCTCTGTGTGCTTTAGTGATTAGTGTTAAATACTTTATGGCAATACAATACGTTAGTTTATAGTTAATATAGAATTTGTGTTACTAATTTGTGCTTTGATTAATACAAATTTTAAGACTAGATGAGACCTCTGCGTGCTCCGCACGCCAACCCCGTTAGACCCTCCTATACACATATGTTATGTTTTCTTTACAATAAAGGTGTAAGATGAATAATAATCTCAAAGCTAAGATGGTTAATAATGTGAAATGTTCAAATCAAATTATCTCGTATATTTTATACCATCAGTTATAATAAAGGTTAAAAGAATCAGCAATGCTCAGGTCTATACATAAACAAAACTCTACCTAAAAGTTGTTAGAGGCAGAAATAATTGTTTCAAATTTTGAAATCAGCTGTTAATGGAAATTTTTGAGCAAACAGCTGTTTACTGTACAAACATCTATACTAATATTATAAAGAGGTAAAGTTTGTTTGTTTGTTTGTTTGTATGTAGGGGGTAATCTCTCGAACTACTGAACCGATTGAAAAAATAGTTTTACTAATAAAAAGCTACACTATCCCTGAGTAACATAGGCTATAATTCATTTCGATAAAAACCTTTTTTTATTTCAATATTTGTAAATTTAGTCGGAAAAAATTCTTAGGTTAGGCCTTAGAATGATAAACCAACACATGTATTTACATTTATTACTGTAGCAACCAATTGAATAAAAAACAGATAAATAGCTGTTAGCTCTAATATTTCCATTAACAGCTGATTTCAAAATTTGAAGCAATTATTTTTGTATTTTTAGCTTTTAGGTTAGGGTTTTAAAGTGTAGACCTGACCCTTGTTGGTTCTTTTAACCATTATTATAACTGCTGTTATAAAATATAAGAACTAATTTAATTTGAACATTTAACATTATTTACAATCTTAGTTTTGAGGTTATTATTAATCCTAAAACTTTATTACAAATAAAACATAACACATATTTTTAGAAGGTACCATTGGGGGTTGGCGTGCGGAGCACGCAGGGGTCTCCCCTAGTATTTAATAATTATTTATTATGGCGCTCATTTTTCCATGAGATATTTAGTACAGTCTGTGCTGTTTTTGGGTCCAACAAATCTCTCTCATTACAAAAACCTAAAGCCTTAAAGCTAGAAATACAAATAATTGTTTTAAAGTTTTAAATCGGGTGTTAAAATATTATAGGAAACAGCTGATTACTGCTCCTATTATAGTAATAAACATATTTAATGGCACTCACATTCTTGTTAAATATTGTTAAAAAAATTTGTTATTGTTTTTATGTTCAATAGATGCTGCTTGTGTTCGAATGTAATGTTGTGCTAAAATTTCAAAGTAATCGTTGAAGAACTTTCGCAGATTTGAGATTAACATTTTTGTTCGTATAGATTAGTTGAAACAGATCTGTACTTGTACGAGTGAACTAAAATTTCTTTGCCATGTATGTACTTCAAACTGTCGCCACATAACCAATTACACCCCAACCCACGGATAGCTGCCCTCACGTGGATTTGAACTGGGTACGTTTATTTTTTTAGGAAGCAGACGGGCTATAAGGCCGTGTAAAAACAAAATATCCAGGCTCGTCTCCTATATTGAATGTTTTAGATAAAACCCAAAAAAGTTTCATCCCAATACCAGCTATTTCAAAAAAAGTTTCACTTCTGTCAAAAAACGTACACTCGGCTGTCGGATTTTACAAACGAACTCGTCCGAGCGACTTACAAAATCAACGTGGGTGCCAAGTTGGAACCAAATCGGACGTAAAATACTTATATACACGTATCATTTTTAATAACACCCAAAACGTGTTCTGAGGACCAAGATCGGTGCTCACTGACCACTCCCGGACCTTAGGTCTCACCATAAACGTCACTATAAAAGCTTATCTTTCCTCTGGAAATTCGCTAATAACTCTATAGAGCGAGACTGCATCTTGATAATTTATACCAACATTGTCTTCTTTGTTGAACGATATTATTTCACGCTACAAGCGTAATACAAGAATTATCGTATTTTGTGAACATCCTGAGTTTAGGATTTTACACAGAGGTAAATTAATTATCGTATAACTACAATAATTATCGTATGTCTGCCAACACTAACTACAAATTACATTTACCATATTGTTTCTGATAGACTCGTCCTTACAAATTTATTATTCGTTCCATTCAGCTTATCCCTCCAGCAAGTTCAGGACCTAGTATCCTTCATGCAAACATCATCATACATTATATTATGTTCTACTAGGGGAAACCCCTGCGTGCTCCGCACGCCAACCCGTTGGAACCTTCTATACACGTAATCATGTTGTGTATTCTTTATAACCCCAAAGCTAAGATGGTAAATAATGATAAATGTTCGAATCAAATTATTTCGTATGTTTTATAACAGCAGTTATAGTAAAAGTTAAAAGAACCAGCAAGGTTCAGGCATACTCTTTAACGAAAACCTAACCTAAAAGTTAGAAATACAAAAATAATTGTTTAAAAATTTGAAATCAACTGTTAATGGAAATATTGGAGCAAATAGCTGTTTTATCTGTTATTTTATTCAATTGGTTGCTACGGTAACAAAATGTAAATACATTTGTTGATTCGTCAGTCTAGGCCTAACCTAAGATTTTTTTCCGACTAAATTTATAAATATTTAAATAAAAAAAGTGTTTATCAAAATGAATTATTGACTATGTTACTCAGGGATAGTGTAGCTTTTTATTAGTAAATTTATTTTTTCAATCGGTTCATTAGTTCCAGAGATTACCACCTACTTACAAACAAACAAATTTTACCTCTTTATAAT
>JAGFPH010005355.1:54224-65003 GCA_018207615.1 Philaenus spumarius
ATTTCAATTTAGCATTAGGAAGGATTGTGTTCCCTATGACGTCAGACGTAAGGCTCTTAGTGTCGTGAAGTTAAATTGCTTTTCATAATATAAAAACATTTCATACACCGGGAGTCACGGATCAGCCGTCTAGGTAGTATTTATAGTGGAAGAACTAAATAAATTCCGCCAATTATATATTGCTTTTGATATGTTGCAAGTTCATATATCAAAAAGTTCATATATCGTTAGTGTATCGATAGCTAAAAATATCGGACTTAAAATATAGATATATCGAAATAAATTTTGTACATATTACAACAAAATTGTATCATTTTTTGCATATTTCTTAATGTTTTTTAATCAAATAAATTTTCTAAAAATAGTAATTTTTAAGGGCAAAATTAGTATGCACAGTAAAATTTAAGTATAATTCGACCACGCAGCTGAACCGCTGACGTGAGTTGAGCAAATTTCCAAAATTAAATGTACAGGCCTATGTTTTAGGGTTTCAACCAACAATTTAAGAAGTAGGTCTATTCACGACGGTACTGAATAACTGCAAACTGGTTCGAACGCCATTCCGCATTTTGGGAGTATCTTCAATAAACTAAGCATTGCGTGCTTCGCACGCCAACCCCCGTATTGGAAGTATCTTCAATACACAATGCATTGCGTGCTTCGCACGCCACCCCACGGTGGAATCCACAACATGGCTTTGAACCGGGTACGTCTGTGGTATTTTACGTTTTGATCGATTTTGGGGGAACCAAGCGAGCTTTAGGGATGAGTAAAAAAAACAAAATGTGCGGAATAACATCCTACATTTACATCTGTAGGAAAAACTCAAAAACAAATTCATTCTCATAGGAAAAATCTCAAAAAAAATTTACTTCCGGTCAAAAAACGTGTTTCCGATTGTTGGATTTTTTCTAATGAACTCGTTCGAGTTACGTAGACAACCAAAATGTGTACCAAATTTGAACCAAATCGGACTTAAAATGCGGCCGCTAGAATGCGAATATATATATATATATATATATGATTTTTAATGACACCCCAAAACGTTTTCTGGGGACCATGATCGGTGCTCATTTGCTACCCCCGACCTTGGGTCTTACCATAAGGGCCACTGAAATAGCTCATTTTTAGTATGGAAATTCGCTAATAAATGTTATTATTAATGTTATATATGTTTGATCGAGTAGAAAATATTTTGACTTTTTACTATTAGGAGTCGACAAACATGCACAGTTATGAATAACAAAGCATTTGCAAGGTTTTATCAACCTAAAGTCAAGTACCTGGGAATTCCAGAGGGCTTAGCACTGTTTTTATACTAATCACTATGTTTTATAACTTAGATTGAGTGATCTACTGGATTAAACCCTTGTAAAAAATAACAGACGTATCATCTTAAACACCTTATGTTGGATAGAGTCAACATACAGACCTCCGGTCTGCGAACATCTTCTTCTTTTAACAATGCCTTTAAAATGAGGTGTCACTCAATAGGGGTTCTCATTTAAAATTTACGATTTACCCCCCAAAATACCCCATTTTTGGGGAATGGGTTGATATTTACGGTACATAAAAAACTCCTTTTTTGGTCATGTTAACAGTCCCCAAAGCAAATCTGTCTATTTCCATTAAAAAAAAAAAAAGAGGGGGGGGGGGGGGGGTTGGACTTTTAAGACACTTAGTATGTATATACAGGATGGTTATAATGTTACTTCCCCCCCCCTCTTTAACTTTTGTGTTTGTTAAAAAAAACAAATATCTTTTGGGGAACGATACTAACTTAACCCAAAGTATCTTTTGAAGCAATCGGAAATTTTGAGTGTCAACTAAAAATGAGGGATTTTGGGGGCAACTCAAAGTTTTTAAATGGGAAGTATGGTTATGTGATACTTCATTTTAAACGTATATTTAAGACTAGGAAAATGACATAAAGAAAATAAAAATCGGACCACGCAATACTAAATGGCGGCCCTAAACGTATTAAAATAAATCGACATAACGTTGCTAATATCTCGAAAAGGAAGAGATTTTAGACAAAATTTCAAGAGAGAAAAAATGTTTATTTCAAAGTGCTTGGCCTAAAAAATTGCTTCTAAATCGATTTCGTAAATTTTATTTTTTACAAAATGTTCTAAGATGTAGGAGTCGACTTAAACGTATTTACGAAATCGATTCGGAAATCAAAACCATAAAATACCATAAAAGTACCCGGTCCAAAGCCACGTGGGAGATTTTACCTTGAAATATTAGTGATTATTACGTAGAAAAGTTCAAAAATAAAAAAAATAAGTAATTTATACTCATTTATACTATAAATATACAAAATAAAAGGTCACCCTCTAGCATAGGAAATTCGAAATTTGCGTAGCAGTGAACGTTTTAAAGGAAATTATCCCCTTTCATTACCTCGACTTAAGTAATAGAATTGCAAATGTTTTTTTAAATCTCTGGAATAAAATTACACATATTCAACTGTATAGCTTGTAAGAAGTTAGTGGAATTTATATACAGAGTGTCCTGCGACCAAATGAACAAACTTTGTCACGTTATTCAGCATGTCAAAAAAAACAAAAAGTGTAACATAACATGCGTCCTATCTCATTCCGTTTTCGGTCTGTCTGTCTATATGTATTTTTTACAAAATACTTAATATTTTTAGAAGTAGAAAAGATATTGAGCTCAAACTTTGTACACCTATTTTTTGCGTAACCTTTTATCACTGTATGAAAAATTAGAACAATATTTTAAATATTTTCAAAATGGCGGCCGTTTATAATTTTTAAAGTCAAATATCTCAAAAACCGTTAACTTTACAAAAGAATTACAAAAGACAAAAAAAATTACTTTTTTAATGACAAACTCAATGGGTTTTTAATTTTTTCTGTAGCTTAAAGGACAACAGAGATATTGACAAAAAAACGAAAAATGTATTTCTTGGTAGTTGTCAACAATACCCAGAATTACTCTAGAAACAAAATATTTTAAAGTTATTTTGAGCTAAAATAAAAAGTTATTTGCATAATGTTCCGAGCACTTTCTAAACTGATTCCACTAGCAAAAATAACGAAAAAAGTTAATTTATTTATAGGTCTGGAAATGCTTCGTTAGAGAGTATTACAGCTAGCGAAAGATTTCACCCGTGTTTCAGATTACTCACAGAATCGAATCCCTATTGTAATATGTAGGGCGTTAATTAAGGTGTAAAATATAAATTAATTTAATTTAATTTACGTAAAATGAGCATATAAAGTTAATAAAATAAGTCCAGTGCTGTAACTGCAGTAATTGTTAATACAGGGTGTCTTGCAACCATATGAACAAACTTTATCACGTTATTCAGCATGTGAATATTATTAATATTAAATAATTAATAAACTACAAATTTTATCAAAAAGAGTTAAGGCACAAAAAAGTTAGACAATTTTAAGACAAATAACATGATGAATAATTTATTCTTATTGGCTGAAGTATAACTAAGAAAATTACATACAATTTAATTAATAATATCAATTATAGTAACAATTAAATAATAATTTATGAACAAATTAACCTCAAATGCAATGTATTTCACTTTGGTTTTAAAAAAGGCTTACCAAACTAATAATGTTTAGCATTATTTCAATAATTTATAGTGAACACATTTTCTAAACAATCCTGAGTAAATAGTGACATTTTTAGTCAAATGAGTTGAATAGTTTCCTAGCATATAGAAAAATTGCGTGTATAAATGATTATTCAGTTTTAAAGGCAGTTATTCCATTTCATCACTTTGACTTAAGTTATCGAATTGCAAATGGTTTTTATACGACGTAAGAATAGTATTACACAAATTTAGGTATACAGGGTGAGTCACTACTGACTACATTAATTTTAACAGTTGTTTCTACTTATCAAAAGGAACAAAAAAATTTATATAAGCCCTTATCTGACCTTAACCGTTTAGCTGTCATGGCGTATTTTGTGATTTTTTCAAATTACACGACTTGGTACTATTAGTTTGACGATAAAAACCACACTAAAGTAGTTATGACATGGAAAAGTGATACCATTTGAAAGAACATTAAATTTCCTATAAACTAAACATAGTACCCCAAATAATAACTCCTTAGACAACGTTTTTTGAATAACTTTAAAGTCAAAAATTATTATTACAGACTTTTATCCTATAAACTTTAAGGCTCAATTAAATCAGTTACATTTTTCGTATTCTTTTCCATCGCCTTTCCTCTTACAATTTTACTTTCTCACTGTAGAGAAAGTATAGTGATCGCAACAAAAATCGATGTTGACATTTTTGTGGATATATCCCTTTTTGAGACCCCCTGAGTCAAAAAAATGATTTTTACAAAATGTCTGTCTTTATGTATACAAAGCTAGAGAGAAAACTATTCTATCGATTTCCAACAAATTTGCACCAGACATGTCAGTTAGGTCTGTTTAGATGCACGATAAAAGGTTTTGAAAACAACCCCTTTTTTGGTCAGAAAAACACCAAACAATCAGTATATATAAAAACGGCTATAATGATTTTGACCAAATTTAGTTTATTTGCAGCCCTTAATATACCCTACCATAGGCAAAAAACCACAACTTTATAAAAATTCTTGTTTAGCTAATAATAATAATAACTGATTTTTTGAGTTTTTTGGCCAAAAAGGGGGTTGTTTTTCAAAACCTTTTTTCATGCATCTATACAGGTGTAATTTACGTGATTGGTGCAAATTTGTTCGAAATCGATTGAATAGTTTTCTCTCTAGCTAATAATAATAATAATTATTAGTTACTCTCCTAGTTTAATACAATTATGAAGTCACTGTGAATCTGTTTAATAATTTAAATATGTTTGCGAGAAAGTATGTTCCAGTTCCTTGTTTATTAGCGAATTTCCATAGGAAAAATGAGCTATTGCAGTGGCCCTTATGGTGAGACCCAAGGTCAGGAGTAGAAAATGAGCACCGATCATGGTCCCCAGAACACGTTTTGGGGTGTCATTAAAATGCATATATATATATATGTGTTCCCACTCTAGCGGCCGCATTTTAAGTCCGATTTGGTCCAAATTTGGTACACATGTTGGTTGTCTATATGGCTGGGACGAGTTCGTTAGCCACAAAAATCCAACAACCGGAAGTACGTTTTTTGACTGGAAGTAACTATTTTTTTAGATTTTTACTACGAGGATGATTTTCTTTTAGAGTTTTTTTCTAAAAATATAAATGTAGGATGTTGTTCTGCACATTTTGTTTTTTTACGCGACCTTATAGCTCGCTTGGTTCGCCCAAAATCGTCCAAAACGTAAAATACCATAAAATTACCCGGTTCGAAGCCAAGTGGTGAAAACTCGCGAGGCCACTAGGCGCAAACAAATTCTACATATATATTGCGTACACAGACAGCTATTCAACGCCTTCTAAAGTAGACCTGTTCAGCAAATTGTTGGTTGAAACCCTAAAACATAGGCATATAAAATTAATTAAACAAATAAAAGAGCACTGTGGCGACAAAATCACACTGATTTAAATAAAAACCCGAACCACAAAACAAGGAGCAAAAACTATAACTAAACAATTAATTGTAAGTTAAGTTTAATACCTTACCCTTATGTACATTTCGATGACATGGTCATCATCCTCAGAGGGTTTTAACACTGTTACTCGAAATGTACATAAGGGTAAGGTATTAAACTTAACTTACAATTAATTGTTTAGTTATAGTTTTTGCTCCTTGTTTTGTGGTTCGGGTTTTTATTTAAATCAGTGTGATATAAAATTAATTTTGGAAATTTGCTCAACTCACGTCAGCGGTCCAGCTGCGTGGTCGAATTATTTTGTATTGTATTTACGGGAGATGGTTGAGAACCCATACCGCGCAAAGTGTACCAACAGCGTATGTTTATTAATTAAGTTCTAACCCATTCCACGCATATTTTACTAACTTTACTTCAGCCTACCCTGAAGAGGGGATATTATTTCGAATTGATTAATCCCACTTCTATCCGCAGCGCGGTTCAATCAATGTAATTTGATAAGTTTATACAGTTTTCTCGCAGTGTCGCTTCGGTTGGGGCGGATGAAATTTCCCCACATTTTACATATGAACCGAAGCAAAGTTAAATTTCCCTTTTAGTGTAATTAATGAAGTTTGGCAACGCAACTCAGTTTCGGAGACAACTTGGGAAACTCGACACCGTGAACGATTTATACCGACTATCCCTACACAGGTTGTAATAACTGACTGCTTTAAGCTTGGTTGAAAATAATTCCAGTAAAATATTTTCCCCACAACCGAGCGTAAAGTGCTTTTTTACTTCTTTTAAACACATTGTAAAACGACCGTTTATCGCTAGAGATAAAGTAAGCGAGTGAACGTACGTACGTGAGTGACAATATAATATAACAGCAGATTTCACCCATTATCTGTAATACTTCAACAACAAAGTAATACTTTGGGGTTATGTTTACAACTTCAATCAAAAATACAAGTCTTGCAACTTTTTTTTTATATGAGTTATATATAGACCTAATAACAGTTATAATATGTTATACTATTTGCTTTGAGGTTATACAATAAATATAAATACAAGACGGAAGTAAGTACCATAATTATAAATACAAGCTTTTATTATCAATGTATTCATTTATACTAATTTAAAGAAGAGGTATCAATTCGTTTAACTTCGGAAACAATCGTATCTTCGTCTATACTAATATTATAAAGTTTGTTTGTTTGTTTGCTTGTATGTAGGGGGTAACCTCTGACACTACTGAACCGATTGAAAAAATATTTTTACTAATAAAAAGCTACACTATCCCTGAGTAACATAGGCTGTAATTCATTTCGATAAAAACATTTTTTTATTTCAATATTTGTAAATTTAGTCGGAAAAAATTCTTAGGTTGGGCCTAGAATGATAAACCAACAGACGTATTTAAATTTATTACCATAGCAACCAATTGAATAAAATAACAGATAATATAGCTGTTTGCTAAAATATTTCCATAAACAGCTGATTTAAAAATTTAAAGCAATTGTTTTTGTATTTCTAGCTTTTAGGTTAGGGATTTAAAGTGTAGACCATAGCCTCGCTGGTTCTTTTAACCAAGATTATAACAGCTGTTATCATATATAATAAATAATTTGATTTGAACATTTATCATTATTTACCATCTTAGTTTTGAGGTTATTATTAATCGTACACCTTTATTATAAATAAAACATAAAATATGTTTTTAGACGGTTCAATTGGGGGTTGGCGTGCGGAGTACGCATGGGTCTACCCTAGTATAATATATAATAATAATAATAATAATAACATATGCTTTATCACTTTACTTTACAGAATTATAACGTTTTCTAACATACGGTCTAGCATGGCTTTCAGCCGTCTGCTAGGTTGGCAACAACTAACAATAATTTATTAATTAATAGCCACAGAACTATAAACTTACACTTACTTAGACAAACAAAAATTATCAATACACACATAAATACAAGTTTGATTAGAAATGAGTACAGATATTAAATTCCTAATAACAATAAAGATCAGCGATCGCAACCTAAAAGTATTATCAAAAGTTAAATTCTTTTATCAATGCCCATCTATAATGCCATGCTTGTTCAAGATATTTACATAATACTCCCCAATCCTTACCATTCATAAAGTCCTTGAACTCTGACATCGATAATCTTTCTTTACCCAGATACGATTTTCTATTAGTATAATATATAAACATATTCGATTATTAATTTCATCACTATAATGTTAATAACTTCTTTTGTTGCACATTTTACATACTTTTGATAACATTTGATCTGTTAATATGATTATTAGTTTATTCATTATAATATTAATAACTTCTAAATAATTTCATATATCAATATGAAATAAAAAGCAATTGAAAGATAATATTTTTATCTTTAATTTTGATATAAACCTATATATATAAAATCCAAATACTACTCACTGACTCACTCATCAAGAAATCTCAATAACCACACAAGATTGGAATGAAATTTGGTATGTAGCTTCCTCTAGGGCCGTAGGGGGTCGGTAAGAAAGGTTTTCAAAAAATTCGAAATTTTAGCATGGGTTTGGGGAGGTCAAAGTTATTAAAAATCTCCATAAGATTTATTTTTGTATAGGCGAAAAACCTGGGTGGTTATCATCGCCCTAAGAAATACACATGGTATAATAATATATTTATTGATATATTTTTTTGGTTAATATACGTTTAATTTGATTTGTATATCCGTGAAAAGCCGGATTGGACCAGCTAGTAATGTATATAAAAATGTAAAATTTTGACAAATAGGCCTACAGTATTATAAAATCACATCTAAATATCCTTATAATGGTACGTATTTACCCAGTTAAAATACCTCTCAGAAGAGTCAGATGGACGTCTACATTAAGTTTGTTGTTTTTAAGTACAGTAGTATTATTTTATATTATATATTTCGGATTTGTAGCCAATTCATCTGCCTGTGATTTTTCACGGTAGCTTACTAGTAGTCGAATAAATAATCTCAGAATAATTTGAGGAACTTGGTACCGTATGGAATTTTAGGAAAAATTTAATTTGTTATTCCAGCGCAAAGTGTCTTTATCGCTTTCGAGAAAATACCTACGTGTGTTTTTTCCTCCCATGCGATAAAGACATACTTTACACTCTTAATCTATACTTATAAAAGCCAAATACCATTGACTCATTGATTCATCACAGTTTCTCCAAAACCACGAGGCCTATAAACATGAAATTTGGCACTAATATTCTTTATAGGCTCTAGACGCGCACTAAGAAAGGGTTTCCGAAAATTTGAAATTTTAGGGGGAGTTTTGAGGGGTCAAAGTTACTAAATCACGATTTCTCAAAACTTACCGAACGGATTGGAATGAAATTTGGTATGTAGCTTCCTCTAGGGCCATAGGCGCTCGCTAAGAAAGGGTTTGAAAAAATTCGAAATTTTAGGGGAGTAATGGGGGGTCAAAGATACTACAAAAAACCATCGAACGGATTGGAATAAAATTTGGTATGTAGCTTCCTCTAGGGCCCTAGGTTCTCGCTAAGAAAGGGTTTAAAAAAAACGAAATTTTAGGGGAGGTTTGGGGAGGGGGTCAAAGTTACTAAAAACCCCCATAAGAAATACATAGTGTAACATATTTATTGATAAAATATATTTTTTGTTAATAAACATTAAACTTTGATTTGTCTATCCGTGCAAAGCCGGGTCGGGCCAGCTAGGTCATAAATAAAATAACTACTGCCCTATTAATAGTTAAACAATAAAAATAATGTGACTTAAAATTACAGTTTTCAGCGAATTTCGATAGGAAAGGCGAGCTATTATAGTGACTGTTATGGTGAGGCCTAAGGCATGGTGGTCAATGAGTAGCGATCATGGTCCGAAGAACAGCTTAAAAGTGGCTTAAAGCTGAAGTTTTTTTTGGGGAGGCATTGAAAGTGTGAACTCTAATACCCACATTTTACTTCACTCGGCGAGTTCATTAGCAAAAAAAAAAAAAACAAAAACAACCTGAAGAACGTTTTTGAGAAAATATTTTTAAGGATTTTTCGTACTATAATGAATTTTCTGTCATTTTATAAAAAAATTATATATATGAGACTATTCTTCACAATTAATTTTTTTTTTTTACAATATAGACCTTTCGATTCCTCCAAAATCGGACAAGACGTAAAATACCATATAAGTCCACTAAAAGTGGAGGCCTAGTGGAGGAGGTGTCCAATATTTTTTTAAACAAAAGTTTAACGGCCGCCATTTTTGATAAGGTTGTCGTACCTTACTTTGCTTTTTATCAAAATGTTTGTGATTTAAGTACAAAAACATGTGTCACAAGCCGTATGTTTACATATTTTAAGTTGCCCTTGTCAGGGCCTAGGTTGGGGAGGGTGTTCTTGGATGTTTGTAAAGGATTTACTAATCATCCAAAGTTACGGAAGGGGTAACGTACTTTTGGCACACCATGTATACAAGTATTTATGTGTTCGCACACTAACTGCAGCATGTTATATTAGGTTTGGTACAAACGTTGATCTTCTAAGTTGCTCGGACGAGTACGTTATCTAAAAAAGTCGAACCGGAAGCACGTTTTATGACCAGAAGTAAAAAAGCGAAACCGCTTATGTTTATTTTCCACACTCCAAAAAAGGTGTTTGATGGAAATAAATTTAGAACAGTACGCACAAAGTGGAGGGGGGGGGTACCCGTTCCGCTTCAGAAACCAATGGCTATCGTGTAATAGCTGATGCGTAAATGAGAAAAAAATGGTTAGCATGAAATAGCCGATCCGTAAATGAGAAACCAATGGTTAGCATGTAATAGCCGATGCGCAAAAGAGAAATACTGGGCAGCATGTAATAGCCGATGCGCAAGCGATAGTCCAATGGTTAGCATGTATTAGCCGATGCGTAAACGAGAAACCAGTGGTTAGCATGTAATAGCCGATGCACAAACGATAGTCCAATGGTTAGCATGTAATAGCCGATGCGTAAACGAGAATTTAGTGGTTAGCATGTAATAGCCGATGCGCAAACGAAAATTTAGTGGTTAGCATGTAATAGCCGATGCGCAAACGAGAATTTAGTGGTTAGCATGTAATAGCCGATGCGCAAACGAGAATTTAGTGGTTAGCATGTAATAGCCGATGCGTAAACGAGAAACCAGTGGTTAGCATGTATTAGCCGATGCTCAAACGAGAAACCAGTGGTTAGCATGTAATAGCCGATGCGCAAACGATAGTCCAATGGTTAGCATGTA
>JAGFPH010005355.1:67343-86017 GCA_018207615.1 Philaenus spumarius
TCACGCTCCGGTCCCCTCCCCCCGCCGCGTAGCGCACCCCCCCCCCCAGCACAACCCAGCCAGCCGCTCTGCCCGGCCCTGCAACTTTAGCGTTCGTCAAATCACTCACTACTCGCATTCATACTCTGGCCGGACACACTTACTAGACTAGACTACTGATTACGACAGGTGTTTGTTATCTGTTAAAAAGTATTTTCTGTAAGTCGAAAAGAGACATCTAGAATAAATATAGAAAATATACAGTAGTTCAAATTAAAGGATTTATGAAAGTAGGCCTATATACAGGTTCTTTGGCCATTCATTATTCAATAACACCAGGGTATGAATAATATTACCCTATAACGTTAGTTACTTGTTTCAAATAAAACTTATATTTTAATACATGAAAACGAGAAATAAATAAAAAATGAATAGTGCAAAATACCATTTATTTAAAGTAAGCCTGAGGTGTAAAAAATAAAATATAATATAATTCAATATGTTGCATATCAAGGTGAAAAGTTCTACTTTAATAATATGTTTAACATTTTTAGCAAATTTTGATATTTGTAATTAGTTTAAGTTCTTTGTTCTGTGAGTATCAACAGCTATCCTCCGGAAATGTTTTTTCTGTGAACTTAGCAGCACTGCAATAAATATGAAACAGCTGATCTAGTGATTGAAGTTGCTACAGAAGATAGCTGAAATACTTCTCTAACTATTAATGCCATAATTTAAGATATTATATTGTCTTTTCATTTGTAATTTGCCTTTAAACTTATAAGTAAAACGTGATGTGACACCCAATTCATTTTGTTTACAAAAGTTAGTATTACAAAATGAACTAACACCTTAGGAAAATACTTTTACTGTAAAAGTAAGAGGTTTTGTTTCCCTAATGTTTTGGTATTATTATTTTAATTTTAGTTTTATAATTTAACGAATAATTCGCGTAACGGGTGCTACATAATTTAATGTAACGGGTGTTACAATTCAACACAACTCACAACCATTCAGTGTTTAGTATATTTATATTAATTTTAAGTAGAATTTAAATACATAGCCCTATTGAGAGTTTATTAATTTTGGTAGCAACACTTAAAAAGTTAAGAATGATATGTTATTTTAAATAAAATTAAACACGATAGCACCTTCAAATTTCATACTGCGAATTTCCTATTTGTAATTCCAGAATCAATCTTTTAACATATTTACTGGGCAATGAATGTTAGGCGTATCAAATGATTTTATTTATCTTTAACGTTTTAATTCTATTACTGTTACACCTCATAAATTTTTTCTCACGATAAAATGATGAGTGACGTTGTAAAGTGTCAGCAGCATTTGCAAAAAGCTAGAGAGTGAGATAAAAAAAGAAGAGAAGAGAACAATAAAAGAACAACTTGAAAAGATCCTAAGCAGAGTAAACAAATGTAGGGAGAAAAATAAGAAGCACAATTATCATCAATATCTCAGATTTCGCTGGGAAATTAAATATCATATTCTGAGAGATAACAAATTTAAGAATATTTTTGTTGCAAATTACAACAACCTACAGTAGCCCAAAGGACATTTTACAACTCTTTACGACTTTCCACTAGCAGTTGATATTTTTGAAAAATGAATGCGCTTATGAAGTTCCAAATTGTTAATTCTAGAATTTGATTTAGCGATTATTTTGTTTTTATTTAAAGTTTTAGGCCTATTCTATTAATTCTTGATAGGGGCATATATAAGACTGATCTTTAGTAAGTCTAATTCATAATAGGCCCTAAGGCATGGTATAAAAAGTACTGAACTATATCCATGTAATGTATTAAGTATATATTTGTTAAATATAAGTTTTTTATGAAATATAAGTTTTTATTTCTTATAGTGATCAAAGAAACCTCAATTATACTTCTTGTTGTCATTTGACACCTTATTATTATATAATATATGTTAAAAATCTTAATTTTAGCAACTGCGTAACACCCGTTACATTTTAATGTAACACCCGTTAAACAAGATTTAATTTTATGTTTAAAAAAATTGAATGCCAATATCAATTTGAATTACAGTCCCATTACATACATTTACTGTGGAATAACTCATATTTTTTTCAAAATTTTACAGTTTTAAAATTCACAGAGTTTTAAGAAAATTTACATGAAGTTCAACTTCACTATCCATTTTCAGTAACACCCGTTACACTCCTTCACAACCGTCATCCAACTGTATACAAGCAACATCTGAGACGCGTGGTGGGGGGATAGGTGGCGCGAGTGAGTCACAGCGGCACTGCACCTGCTTCGTGTCACTCTCGCGTTTGTTCTCATTACTGTAAATGTATAAACAACGATACCGACTAAACCAGCCAGGCGATTTTAAAAATTAAAAGTGTTAAATTAGTTAAAAATTATTGTCTTCAAAATGACTACTTGCGATTTGCATTTTTCGTTTTGTAACACAATTATTTTATTATTATTTTTTAAACCAGCATTTTAACAAAAAATTTGCTTCATTGGCGTGAATTCTAATCTTATTCCGTTCACAAATCAGTTTTGCAAATGAACATCGGACGAAAATTCCACCAATAAACACCAATACAAAATGGCTCCATTTTGGTGCTGCGCCGTGGTGGCAGAATTTGGAACTAATCCTGGGATGTTTAGCCTTAAGGTAGGAGAGGGGATACGTTTAAGTAGGAAAGTAACTAATAAATATTATTATTCCATAAAAATCTCAACATCGATTTATGTATACAAAGCTAGAGAGAAAACTATTCTATCGATTTCGAACAAATTTGCACCAAACATGTTAATTAGACCTGTATGGATGCACGAAAAAAAGTTTTGAAATTTTTT
Organism: Philaenus spumarius; assembly: GCA_018207615.1. Classification (NCBI taxonomy): domain Eukaryota; kingdom Metazoa; phylum Arthropoda; class Insecta; order Hemiptera; family Aphrophoridae; genus Philaenus; species Philaenus spumarius. Next base: position 70,169 of record JAGFPH010005355.1, read on the forward strand.
TAAAACAAACCCCTTTTTGGCCAAAAAAACCCAAAATCAGTTATTATTATTATTAATAGCTAAACGAGAATTTTTAGAAAGATGCGGTTTTTCGCATATGGTAGGATACATTAAGGGCTATAAATAAGCAAAATTTTATCAAAATCGTTATAGCCGTTTTTTTATAAACAAACAATAACGGATTTTTTGGGGGTTTTTTTTGCCATAAAGGGGTTTGTTTTTCATAAATTTTCATAACCTTTTTTCGTGCATCTATACAGGTCTAGTTGACATGTTTGGTGCAAATTTGTTCGAAATCTGCAACAACAAATTTGTTTGTTGTTTCTCTTGAGTTGTATACATACAGACAGACGTACAGACGTACATTTTGTAAAAACCACTTTTTTAGATTCAGCTGGTCAAAAAACTATAGTATAGTGAGAACGTAATATAAGCTTGTTTCTAACTTCTCGTGGTTATTCACAAATTACCAAATCCTAATCACACATTTATCAATTTTTTGTCTTTCTGTCGGTTTGTTTGGCCGGGCTAGCCTCCGAAATTTCTGAACCGATTTTGACGAAACTTTCATTAGCATGTTGAGGACGTTTCAGAGAGTATTTTAGGCTACTTTTTAAACCGAAAATATTTCAAATTACTGTAAAACAATTGAAAAATATAAAAATTATGGACGAAATTACCAATTCTGTGGTCAAATGTTGGGGATATTGCGTGTATATTTCGATCTCTGTTTTACATTATGTACATGTCAAAGCTACCCCCACCGTCCAACTTAAATCTTAGTGCCTCTGTACTAATCAATCATAATTTCCATAAAAAATAACACAACATATAATTATACGTTTGCATTGGTATCACCATGTGCCACAGCGGGGTTTGGCGAGCGAAGCGAGGAGGGACCATCGACCACATAAGACCAATAGATGGAACATAGCTAGTCGGCCGGTGAAGCCGAGCTGTCCGCCTGACCCAGACAAGATGGCGGCGGATAGGGCATGACTCATCCTAGACGCGAGCGTCAACGCCAGTAGCTCTAGCCTTTGCTATTGTCATTCGCACAGGGAACTGTACAAATTATTTAATGTTTGTAATCCATATTCAACAATCAAACTTGTTTGTATTCATTAATAATAGTAGCACTTCTGTAAGATTATCATTATATTTCGAACCTTAATAAATATACTTTAAAAAAACTAAAAAACACGCTTTTAGAGCATATCAAACTAAAAAGTTAAAAATAATTTTTCAAATAAGCTTAAAACAATAATAAACGATAAATACTAGCATTATTGTAAAAAAAGCGTTGGGCGCTCGATGTACGAGAAATATGGACAAAGCGCCCCACGCTTTTTTTACAATAATGCTGGTATTTATCGTTTATTATTGTTTTAAGCTTATTTGAAAAATTATTTTTAACTTTTTAGTTTGATATGCTCTAAAAGCGTGTTTTTTAGTTTTTTTAAACTATATTTATTTTTCACTTTTTAGTTCGATGTATTATAAAAGCGTGTTTTTTAGTTTTTTTAAACTATATTTATTTTTTAATTTTTAGTTCGATTAATTATTGAAAAAAAAAATTGGCCGTGGACGGGATTAGAACCCACGATCGGTGAGTCTGGGGATTGACGTCAGCGACGACCCGCGCCTTAGACCGCTCGGCCAACGAACGAACTTGCGTAAGAGAGATATACTAACAGTAATAAGCCACTGGCTTTTAGTCCAAAGGCGAGTTACTTACAAACAAACATACAAACATACAAACATACAAGTGAAGCTAATAAAAGCGTGTTAAAAATAGTATAAATATTTGTATATTAGTAGCCTATGTTTCACTTTCAAACTTCATTGTAATCACCAATAAAAACAACTATATTATCAAATTTTGAACACAAAGAAAATTAAAATCTTTTTATGTTATCAGGCTATTATACAACTATGTGATTTGATTCTATCCAATATTATATTCTTTGCTCGATTAGTGTTCACATACTATAGATTTTCAACTTTTACTACTTTACATTGTAAAAATAAACTTTTAAAACATATTTTTTCATTGTCTTTATGTCCTATACTTTTTATATATAACATTTATATACGACAATATCAGGTAATGTAAGAAAAGATTTTATTTTCAAAATATTTTCGGATCTCTACCCACTTAATTTTAATATTATGTCAATAGATACTAAACCGTTTGTATTAAATAATGCAAGGCTTAATTATTGCTTTTCTGTACAATCAATATTTCTAGTCCACTAATTAAAAATTTATGACAATATCTAAAATTTTAAAAAATAATTGAGACGCCATAAAATATTAAACGGTATTTCAGGAATGAAACCTTTCCCGTTAAAGTACCAGACAAAAACTAAATTTTGTTTATTGATGTAGTATTAGTAATATACTAGTTATCACAAAAATGTCATTACAGTAGTTGTTAATACAAATATACATGCAGTATCTACAACGAATTTGCCATACCAACACTTGCAGGTCGATGGGCGGAACGCTCTTTCTGTAAAAAATAAAAAAGTAGTAACAATCGAACTTTTTTATGTCATGATTAAAAATGTATATAACAAGTTAAAGTTATTTTTGTGTTAAAAAGGCTAAAGTAGTGTTATTTGATTTTTAATTCCTTTCATTAGCACCCACAACTTGTCAACTTTACACTTGCGAAGTTTCAAAATTTTAACTTTACTCTAAGTATGTTAAATCACAGGTTGAGTGAAACGAGAGCATTGGCATAATTCAAAGTTTAGCGCCGTTTATGTCTTTCTGACCCAGACAAGATGGCCGACCTGGCTTCACCCGCTATAGTGTTAGCTTTATAGGCATGCTCCATCTATTGGTCTTATGTGGTCGATGGGGGGGACAGAGACAGTAGTTATAAATAAAACCTTTTGGATCATAAGGTTAATACGATTATAGATTAGGAATATACTGAACCAACAAATTTCTTGAAATCATTTACATGTACTACCATAGCAAACAACTTGGCAAATTTAGAATCTGTACATTTTTTTACAACCAACAGCGTTTTAAGATTAGGTTTGTATCGCACTAGACCTAATATACAAAAATCCTGTCATACACACAAAAAACCTGGCGCTACTGAGTACTGCGCATGCGTCAGAATATGGGGTACCACACCCCCACCACCCTATCCCAAACCAAGTGGCTCTGTTCTAATCAAACAAATTTCAGTGAAGATATCACATTATACGAAACTATAAACTGTTTCGCCGCTAGCCACCTTAGTATTTTGCAATATTGGAATGGAATTAAATTGCGAAAAATATGGCACAAAGGTATTAAAGAAACGTATTAATAAACGCAGTTATTTAAAAATAATTTTAAAATACAGATTTCAGTATATTTAGGCTTGTTTGAAATACTATTTATTTAAGAACAAATTAACTGTGTACAAAGCCTTCACACATATCATGTTCTCTGTATTGTAAACTACAGGGTGATTCCAGAAGATATGCAGAAACTTCGGCAGCTCGTTCTACACGTAAAAGTAAAGAAAATAGTTGTATAAACATAGGTCCGATTTGTTTTCCAGAAATCCGCCGTTTTTAAATAATTCATACCTAGAGGAATGTTTGACTGATTCAGTTCAAACTTGGCACGAAGTTTAACGTAACAATGATCTATCCGAAGAAAAAATAATCGACTATATCCAATCATGAGTTTTAAAATGGCGACTGCTTGAAAATTTCAAACCTAAATTAGTTACTCAAAAACCGTACATTTAATTTAACAAATAAACTCAAAATACCATTTTTGTAGTCTTTTGATAACCTATCGGATGGTTTAACTCCCAAAACAATGGAATGTAGTGTGATAGTTAAGTTATGTGTTATAATTGGTTTGTTCAAACCGGCATAATATACCAACACAGTAAACACAATATTGTATGTACATTTGTTATTATTTTTAACTTAGTTATCCATCCGATTGTTTTGACAGTTACACTATCCGATAAGGTATCAAAAGGGCTACAAAAAAATGTGTCGACATTTTTTTTAAATGTACCGTTTTTGGGTAATTTAGGTTGAAATTTTAAAACAGCTGCCATTTTGAATCGCATGATTGGATATAATCACATATTAACGAATTTCCATAGGAAAATGAGCTATTGCAGTGGCCCTTATGGTAAGACCCAAGGTCAGGAGTAGCAAACAAACATCGATCATGGTCCCCAGAACACGTTTTGGGATGTCATTAAAAATCATGCATATATATGTATATATGTGTTCGCACTCTAGCGGCCGCATTTTAGGTTCAATTTGGTCCAAATTTGGTACACATGTTGGTTGCTCCGTCGCTCGGATTCGTTAGGAAAAAAAAACCAAAAACACGTTTTTTGACTATTTTTGAGAATAAATGTTTTATAGAGTTTTTTCTACAATAATATAAATGTAGGATGTTATTCTGCACATTTTGTTTTCTACGCGACCTTATATAGCTCGCTTGGTTCCCCAAAATCGACCAAAACGTGAAATAACATAAAAGTACCAGGTTCAAAGCAATGTGGTGGATTTTACTGTGTATTGAAGATAATCCCAATACGGGGGTTGGCGTGCGAAGCACGCAATGCTCTGTGTATTGAAAATACTCCCAATATGCGGAATAGCGTGCGAAGCATTTTGCAGCTTCTAAGCACCATCGTGAATTTCCCAAATTGTTGGTTGAAACCCTAAAACATAGGCCTATAAACTTAATTTTGGAAATTTGCTCAACTCACGTCAGCGGTTCAGCTGCGTGGTCGAATTATTTTTCTTGAGATAGATCATTGTTAGGTTAAACGTCATGCCAAGTTTAAAACTCAATAAGTCAAACATTTCTGTAGATATGAATTATTTTTGTAAAAAAACAAAATGACGGATATCTGGAAAATTAAGCATGTTTATCAAGTATGTTTATGAGACTTTTTTCTTTACTTTTACAAGTAGAATGAGCTCCCGAAGTTTCTGCATATCTTCGTGAATCACGCTGTATTAATAACGGAATCCAAAGTCTACAAACTATAGAAATCATACATTTTTCGGGTACTACAGCCCTATGGACACCTTCGCTCCCTACCAAGTGAGACAACTTCTTACTGTCTTTATTTTACTCAGCGGATTAAAATCTTTAGTTATAAGAAACAGAAATACACGAGAATTTAAACTCGATTTAAAAGTTTTATTTCATCACTATTCTATACTAATATTAAAAAGAGGTAAACACGTTTATGAAGGGGGTAATCTCTGGAACTACTAAACCGATTGAAAAAATAGTTTTACTAATAAAAAGCTACACTATACCTGAGTAAAATAGGCTATAATTAATTTTTATAAAAACATTTTTTTTCATTTCAATATTTGTAAATTAATTTGGAAAATATTCTTAGGTTAGGATTAGACTGATGAACCAACACGTATTTCTTGAATGTATTTACATTCATTACCATAGCAACCAATTGAATAAAATAACAGATAAAACGGCTGCTTTCTCTAATATTTCCATTACACCTGATTTTGTTTGTTTATTTGTTTGTATGTACGGGGTTACCTCTGGAACCACTGAACCGATTAAAAAAAAACCGATTTGATAGTTTTACTAATAAAAAGCTACACTATCAATGACTAACATAAGGCTACAATCGTTTTGATAAAAACATGTTTTGTTTCAATATTTGTAAATTAATTTGGAAAAAACTCTTAGGTTAGGTCTAGACTGATGAACCAACACATGTATTTACATTTATTACCGTAGCGACCAATTGAATAATAAACAGATAAAACAGCTGTTTGCTCTAATATTTCCAAACAGCTGATTTCATACTACGAAGCAGTTATTTGTATTTCTAACTTTTAGGTTAGGTGTTTGTTAAAGTGTAGACCTGAGCCTTGCCGGTTCTTTAAACCTTTAATATAACTGCCGTTACAAAATATACCAAATAATTTGATTTGAACATTTAACATTTTTTACCATCTTAGTTTTGGGGTTATTATTAATGCTACACCTTTATTATAAAGAAAACATAACATGATTATGTGTATAGATGGTTCCAACGGGGTTGGCTGCGGAGAACGCAGGGGTTTCCTCTAGTAAATTATAAAGCTACAATTGTGTAATATTATACTTAAGTGGAATACAAAAATTTGCAAATCGATTGCGTAAGTCAAAGTGATGAAATAAGATAACTACCATTCAAATTTAATAATCTTTTGTACACTATCTTTTGCTATGTGCTCAAAAACTACTCGAAAATTTCACAATTTAGTACCAGTATTGTTTAGAGAATATGGTCACGACAATCGAAGAGATTCAAATGTGGCTGGCACTCCGATACAATAAATTAAATTTCTCTAGCTTCCTAACAATCTATAAAGCTGAATTTGTGCAATATTACTTTTAAGTTAAAAATAAAATAAAAACACTTGCAATTCGATTACTTAAGTCAAAGTAATGAAATGGGATATCTACCCTTAAAATTAAATAATAATTAAAATATGATAGCTACAAAAATAAAATAAATGGCATGTCGTTAAATATCCATATGTTTATTAAGCGAGCGACCGCCTGCCATTATCTTGTTTTAAACGACCAGTCACTTCAAAATATTAATGTTTTCAATAAACTCACTAAATTGTATTTGATAATTTAATTTAAGTTTAAGTTTAAATTTAATATTAAGTAATCCGAGTCCATTGTATGGACCATTGCTTGTTTAGTGTTTATTCAAATAATTGAAATTAAGCCTTGTAAATTTTCGTCTTAAATAAAGATATTGTTAGGCTTCTAGTAAGCCCCTTGAAAACCCACAGGCAGATTAATTAGATACACATAAGAAATACATTATTTAATAAACGGTACCAGAAACTGGCACATACCAAAGTAAATCTGTTTAATAATTTAAAGTGACTTCATAATTGTATTAAAGTAGGAGAGGTAATACATTAATGAAGGAGACTAACTAATACACATTATTATTATTAACTAGAGAGAAAACTGTTCGATCGATTTCGAACAAATTTGCACAGTTTAATGCTCTAGTAAATATCATGGATACAATCAAAATGGCTTCCGTTTTAATAAACCACTATTTGGTACTATTAGATTAAGTTTCCAGCATAAAAAATATAGGGTATACAAGGATTCTTTAAACAAAGAAAGCAAGACAGTGAAACATTTCAAAGGCTTGCATCTTTATTTTAAATTTTTACTGTAAAATAATAATAAAGTAGGAGAAACCCCTGCGTGCTCCTCACGCCAACCCCGTTGGAACCTTCTACACACATAATCATGTTATGTTTTCTTTAAGATAAAGGTGAATGATTAAAAATAACCCCAAAGCTAAGATGGTAAATAATGTTAAATGTTCAAATCAAATTATTTCGTATATTTTATAACAGCAGTTATAATAAAGATTAAAAGAACCAGCAAGGCTCAGGTATACACTTTAATAAAAACCTAACCTAAAAGTTTGAAATACAAATAATTGGTTCGTAGTTTGAAATCAGCTGTTAATGGAAATGTTAGAGTAAACAGCTGCTTTATCAGTTACTTTATTCAATTGGTTGCTATGGTAATAAATATAAATACATGTGTTGGTTCATCAGTGTGAACCTAACCTAAGAATGTTTTCCAAATTAATTTACAAATATTGAAACAAAAAAAAAGTTTTTATCAAAATGATTATAACCTACGTTGTTAATACATGATAATTATCAGTCTAGGCCTAATCTAAGATTTTTCCCGACTAAATTTACAAAAATATTGAAATGAAAATTTGTTTTATCAAAATGAATTATATAGCCTATGTTACTCAGGGATAGTGTAGCTTTTTATTACTAAAACTATTTTTGCAATCGGTTCACTAGTTTCAGAGATAACCCCCTACATACAAACAATCAAACAAATTTTACATCTTTATAATATTAGTATAGATAAAGTTAAAAATATTATCTTTTAATTGCTTTCTAACTTCATATTTATAGATCAAATGGTTTAGAAGTTACTAATATTATACAAGAAATTAATAATCGAATATGTTCATATGGTATACGAAGATGTACGACTGTTTCCGAAGTTAAACGAATATGTATCTGTTCTTTAAACTTCTATAAATGAATATATTGATAATAAAAGGTTGTATTGATATACATTTTATAAACTCAAAGCAAATCTTAAAACGTATTATAGCCTACATTAGTTCTTTGATTTATATTTTAAGAAAATAAACTTTACAAGACTTATATTGACTGAAGTTGTAATCAACTCCAGAGTATGATCTAAGCTAGGTTTTGTTTTAGTAATACAGATGATGGTTGAACACAGCTGTTTCATTGTTACTCACGCACGTACATACGGACGTACCAACACTTTTATAAAAGTTGATACAAAACAACAAATCCATATTTTTACTTTTCGGCCTTAGTTCGTAAATTTTAAATCTCAATTTGAAAAAATGCAAGGACATATTATGTTTTGTCTTGTTAATTTATTCAAGTTACTCTGACAAGCGCAATAGGCCCACAGTTCGGCAGCTGCCACATTTTACGACAACATATTTTCCGCGAAGGTGCTTTCAGAATTCTAAAATACCGAACCGGAGACAAATATTGCAAAATTATTAACCAATAAAGTTTTCTTGAGTCGAATTCTACGGTTACCCCTACAGAACGACGTCGTTTCGTGTAGTCAAAAGTACTTTATGGTTTTGAATGGTTTAAGGCGTAAGTTTAGTATACGCTTCGATGTCGATAAAACCGTATATGATTACCTTTTATAAATAATTCGACCACGCAGCTGAACCGCTGACGTGAGTTGAGCGAATTTCCAAAATTAAGTTTATAGGATTATGTTTTAGGGTTTCAACCGACAATTTGGGAAATAGGTCTATTCACGACGGTGCTTAACAGCTGCAAAATATTGCACGCCATTCAGAATATTGGAAAAATCTTCAACACACAAAACGTTGCGTGCTTCGCACGCCAACCCCGTATTGGGAGTATGTACAATACACAATGCATTGCGTGCTTCGCACGCCAACCCCACGGTAGAATCCACCACATGGCTTTGAAGCGGGTACTTCTACGTTCTCTTACGTTTTAATCGATTTTGGGGGAACAGAGCGAGCTATAAGGTCGCGTAAAATAAACGAAATGTGCAGAATAACACCCTACATTTATATTTGTAGAAAAAACTCTATAAAAATCATTCCCTAGGAAAAAATTTCAAAAAATTATTACTTCCGGTCAAAAAACGTCCTTCCGATTGTTGGATTATTTTGGCTAACGAATTCGTAAGAGCGACGTAGACGACCATTTTGTGTACGAAATTTGGACCGGATCGGACTTACAATGCGGCCACTAGAATGCGAACACATATATATACATATTATATGTATATCTGATTTTTAATTACACCCCAAAACGTGTTCTGGGGACCATGATCGGTGCTCATTGGCTACTTCCGACCTTGGGTCTTACCATAAGGGTCACTGCAATAGCTCATTTTTCCTATGGAAATTCGCCAAGAAGGTTAAGTGTTTAACCTTGTATTTAGTTTTTATGTGTAAATTGTTTGTCAAATTTGGCTACTTTTGTGGTGATGTTTTGAGATCCGTGCGCCCTTTGGCAAACCTCGTCATCGGGGTTTAATTCAGGTTATTTATATTCCTAATTTGAATATCCACCCTTGCTCACGTTTCATACCAAGCGTAATTCTTGAATTTGGCGGTCTGTAATTAAACATTCATGATGTACGCTCAACACGCATACAAACTACTAATTATGCATTTGCCAGCTGGCCAATCGTAAACTTCATCAAATTAATGATGTAGTTTCCTTTTCTTCGATGCGCGTTTGAAATATTTATAAATTTTTAAAGAATACTAGGGAGCTTTGCCCCCTACTCGCTCCGCTCCCAAATTGTTGGTTGAAACCCTAAAACGTGGGCGGATAAACTTAATTTTGGAAATTTGCTCAACACACGTCAGCTGCGTGGTCGAATTATTTTGGTTTTGATTCTGGAATACTTACTGTCATAACGAACTCCGCGAACCCGGTAGCCGCGCATAATTAATTTACCCGACCATAATTAAATTACTGTAATCCGAAAAGAATTATGCCTTAAGCTCTCGTGCGTCCCTTCGAAGAGTTCCTAAGTCGCCAATCGTGACTAAAATGTTTCCTGTAGTTCGCCGTTGCCTTCTAGATCGTCGTCAGTTCACCCACAGAATCAGCGGCACGCTCAGAGATTCACACAAGATCCTAACCCAGATCCAGACCGCTTCACGTCACCCTCAGCGGCCACCAGGAACCTACGCAGGAGCTGAGGTAGCAAGGACGTATGGCCAGGATCCAAAGCAGTCGACATCAAAGCCAGTACAACTACCACGACCAAACATTCCATTCTAGTAAAAAATATTTAAAATCAAGTTAAGTCAATGTATTCAAAAATAATGTTGGGCAAACTCGAGTACGAAGCTTCTTTTATGAAGCTGTTTTTAAAACGGGCATATTTCTTATTAAATCTCGTCTGTTTGACTTTACTGTAGAACTGGAAAAATCTCTTTATTACATAAATAATTCGACCACGCAGCTGAACCGCTGACGTGAGTTGAGCAAATTTCCAAAATGAAGTTTATAGGCTTATGTTTTAGAGTTTCAACTAACAATTTGGGAAATAGGTCTATTCACGACGATGCTGAATAGCTGCAAAGTGCTTCGCACGCCATTCCCCATATTGGGGGACTTGTCAATATACGATGCATTGCGTGCTTCGCACGCCAACCCCACGATAGAATCCACCACATGGCTTAGAACCAGGTACTTCTATGGTATTTTACGTTTTGATCGATTTTGGGGGAACCAAGCGAGGTAAAGGGTCGCGTAAAAAAACGAAATGTACAGAATAACATCCTACATTTGTATTTGTAGAAAAAATTCTAAAAAATTTCATTCTCGTACGAAAAATCTCTAAAAATAGTTATTTCCTGTCAAAAAACGTGCTTCCGGTTGTTGGATTTTTTTTGGCTAACGAACACGTTCGAGCGAAATAGACAACCAACATGTGTACCAAATTTGAACCAAATCGGCTTTAAAATGCGGCCGCTAATATACATGATTTTTAATGACACCCCAAAACGTGTTCTGGGGACCATGATCGGTGCTCATTTGCTACTCCCGACCTTGGGTCTTACCACAAGGGCCACTGCAATAGCTCATTTTTCCTATGGAAATCTGCTAAAAATAAACGGTGCCAGGAACTGGCACATACTTTCTCACAAACGTATTTAAATTATTAAACAGATTCACTGGGACTTCATAATAATTGTTGGTGTGTAGGAGAGGTGATTTTAAACTAGTAGATTAACTAATAAATATTATTATTATTATCTGGAGAGAAAACTGTTCGATCGATTTCGAACAAATTTGCACCAAACACGTCAATTTGGCTGTATACATACACAAAAAAGGTTTTGAAAATTTTTGAAAAACAACCCCCTTTATGTCCAAAAAAACCCCAAAAATGTATTATTATTATTATTATTAGCTAAACTAGAATTTTTAGAAAGATACGATTTTTTGCATATGGTAGGGTACATTAAAGGCTACAAATAAGCCAAATTTTAACAAAATTGTTCAAGCCGTTTAAAAAAAATAATAATAACTGCTTTTTGGTGTTTTTTTTGCCATAAAGGGGGTTGTTTAAAAAAAAAAATCAAAACCGTATTTCGTGCATCTATACAGGCCTACTTGACACGTCTGGTTTGAAATCGATAGAATAGTTTTCGCTCTAGCTTTGTGTGCATACAGAAATACAGATAGACATTTTGTAAAAACCATTTTTTTGGACTCAGGGGGTCCCAAAACGGATATTTCCACAAAAATCTCAACATCGATTTTTTTGCGTTCACTATACTTCTTCTATACTATAGGCCTAGTATAGTGAGAAAGAAAAATGATTCCCGCCATTAAAAAACTGTGGTCCTACTGCGCATGCGTCAACGCAACCCTCACCCCTACACTGATCCAAGTGCCTCTGTCCTAATCAGATTATATAATAATCTGTTTACATTTGCTTTGCCGCTGTAGTTGGTACCAATAGCGACTTCAACCAAATCAATTGCATTACTACCCTACACTGATGGTTTTAAATTCAACATTGCTCTTACGGGTTGAAAATCTAAGATGGCCGCCACTATCCAACCCTCTACCTAGAATACTTATACGACGGCCACAACCAGGCAATCGTAAATGAAAAAAATATCATGAATAAGGATTGATATTGAATATATTTTTCAGCAGAATTTCCATTGAAAGGAAACATACGTTGCCCCTCCCCAAATATTGAGTTAGTACTGCTACAGTGCGTTTGCAGTATGCATGGATAGATTTTGAGAAATAAAAACGGACGGAGGAAATAAACCCAATTCGAAGTCTTGCTGAGACCGAATATAACTGGAACCCGGTTATAGTGCGAGTACGTTTCAAGCAATTTTGAGTTTAAACTTGAAATGGAGTTTATACAAGTGTATTGCCTTCTCCATTATAAGCTATTATTTTAATAGTAAGATCCAGTGAAAATTTATCTCAAATTAATTTGATAAACATGAAAAAAAAGTATAGCTTCAACATATCAGGTTAAATGTATTGTACAATTAATGTAGGCTGTATGACTTGTTTTGAGGTTAGAAGTCGTTGATCATATAAATGATTGTACAATTAATTATCTGTTATTATTTACTTCGTTATACAGAAGAAATTACTTAGCAACAAACTACCGGGTGTAAAGTAAGTCTAAAAACGGTTTAATCTATATATATAAAAGCGAAATAAATACCACTTACTCAATCACTCACTCACTGACTCACTCATCACGATTTCTCAAAAACTACCGAACGGATTGAAATGAAATTTGGTATGTAGCTTCCTCTAGGGCCATAAGTGCTCAATAAGAAAGGGTTTGAAAAAATTCGAAATTTTAGGGGGGTTTGGGGGATCAAAGTTATTAAAAAACGATTTCTTCAAAACTACCAAACGGATTGGAATGAAATTTGGTATGTAGCTTCCTCTAGGGCCGTAAGTGCTCATTAAGAATGGGTTTTAAAAAAATGGAAATTTTAGGGGTGTAAAAATTACTAAATCACGATTTCTCCAAAATTACTGAACATATTGGAATGAAATTTGGTATATAGCTTCCTCTACTGCCATAGGCGCTCGCTAAGAAAGGGTTTAAAAAAATTCGAAATTTTAAGGGGGGTTTGTGGGGATCAAAGTAACAAAAAATCTAGAATCTCCAAATCTACTGAACGGATTGGAACGAAATTTGGTATGTAGCTTCCTCTAGGGCCATAGGTGCTCAATAAGAAAGGGTTTTACAAAATTCGAAATTTTATGGTTGGTTTGGGGGGTCAAAGTTACTAAATCTCGATTTTTCAAAAACTACTAAACGGATTGGAATGCAATTTTGTATGTAGCTTCCTCTAGGACCATAGGTGCTCACTAAGAAAGGTTTTCGAAAAATTCAAAATTTTAGGGGGATTTGGGGGGTCAAAGTTAATAAATGAAGATCATAAATATAAAAATGTATGACTTATCTATATATATAAAAGCGAAATACCACTCACACACTCATCACGATTTCTCAAAAACTACCGAACGGATTGAAATGAAATTTGGTAGGTAGCTTCCTCTAGGGCCATAGGTGCTCACTAAGAAAGGGTTTAAAAAAAAATCTAAATTTGAGGGGGGGGGGGTCAAAGTTACTAAATCACGATCATTTGTCGCATTTATTTCACCATAATAATTATGCAATAGCGAAGCATTGCCGGGTCAGCTAGTATTTCATAAATAAGGAAAATATGAAGGTAAATGTGATTGAGGAATCTACTCTATGTAAACATATTATTTTATTAAGATTTCAAAAACATTATCAGCCATCTTGGTTCCGACATTTCGAATGTAACTTTGTTGAAGTTATACTTCTTTGCGCCCGTTGTAATCGGGATGGGGTGTCGGTCGAGAAACCGCGTCACGCGTTAGGAGTAAAATCCGGAAAGTGCCTTTTCATACCTTTTCTCTACAAGAGATACCTCAAGAGTCTCGGTAGGCGAGTGGTTAACGCACTCGACTTCCACACTAGAATCCCTGGTTCGATTCCAGGCTGGGATTTTTTTTTCAAAAATTATAGGAAAGTATACGAATATACTAATGGCTAAAGAAGTGTAACTTCCACCATCTGGTCCTACGCAGACCCAATTTTTTTTTGTAATGGGAAGGTGGTAATGTGATACATAATTTCGATGTAGAATTTCAAAAGAAAACCAAAGGTGAAATTTTCACATCCATATCTTTAAATGACTAAAAATAGCGGCCAAAAAACAACGGAATCGTGTTTTCCGATTTGGGAGTATTTAAAAATTTTGAGTTACAGCCATTTTGATTTTTCAAAATCGATTTCAAGTGGTTTAACCAAATACAGTTGGCTTAAAATACAGGATCAGCATCATGTTAGATACATCCTGATTAGTTTTCCTCCGAAGAATTTCTTGAAAATGCTTCCCTGTACTCTTGAAATCTTTGTGACACGCCTCTAAGTCACCTCAGATCCATGCACAAGCAGCTCATGCAATGTAGGTGGCATGTTAGTAGTACCACGGCTACAGTACTTATTTTTATTTTGAGGAAGTATGACCAAGATACAAGAAAGTTTGTTAAAAATATAAGTTTAAAGCTACAATGTAATATAAAAACTTCCATGGAGAGCCGTAGGGAAGTCTATTAAAAGTTTAAATACTAGAACAAAATTAAAATTAACTTTTTATGATTAGGGGTATTTAATAATAGAAAAATAATTTAATTTAATGATATTTAATTGAAAATTTACTAGAAATGTACTTACTGTATTAATATACCCCCATTTTGCTGTACAATTTGTTTATATTATTATCCTTTTTGAATTCAGAAATAAATAAACTTTCAAACGATATTTGGTAGTACCACTCGAAATCAATTTTGAAAAATCAAAATAACTGTAACTCAAAATTTTTAAATACTCCCAAATATCGTCGTGTGGCATATCGTTTGAAAGCTCATTTAATTCTAAATCCAAAAAGAATAATAATTAGTATCACAAAAATATATAGTACAGCAAAATGGGGCAAAATCGGAAAACGCAATTTTGTTGTTTTTTGGCCGCCATTTTTAATCACTTTAAACTATGGGTGTGCAAATTTCACCGTTGGTTTTCTCTTGAAATTCTACATGGAAGTGATGTATCCTTTCCCTTAATAAAAAATTAATTTGGGTGACAATATATTATTCACTTTAAAAATAAATTGAGTTTTCATATTTGTAAATTAACAGAAGCTGTGCATTTTATATATATTTTTTTTAAATAGAGTAATTGATCGATAGTTTAATGATTGTAGGCATACTTTGTTTTTCAGAATGTCAAGAATGAAATAAACGAAAAATGATTGTAAAAATACAAAGTCATTTTCAACGATTTATAACCTCAAAGCCGAGCTAAGCCTACATTTTTTATTTCTTTATTACTAGTATACAAAAACGCAAACAGAGATAACTAGTTAAATATCACAATAACACTTGCAGGACCATAAACTTAAAGCAAATGAATAACAACAATCTATCTATATATATAAAAGCGAAATACCACTCACTCACTCACTGACTGACCCACTCATCACGATTTCTCAAAAACTACCGAACGGATTAAAATAGGTGCCATAGGTGCTCACTAAAAAAGGGTTTGGAAAATTCGAAATTTTATTGCGGGTTTGGGGGGATCAAAGTTATTAAAAAACTATTTCTTCAAAACTAC
>JAGFPH010005356.1:17939-32446 GCA_018207615.1 Philaenus spumarius
ATACTGCGCGTAGCTGTGGGACTGTTTATTTTTGGAACGTGGTATAATTATGATTCACCAAACAATTTTGTGTTATGCCACGGTTACAAAACTATTTGTAAAATTGATATACACACACCAAGGATTTTGTATCGCGCCATCTTGAAAATGTTACCCAGATGCATTAGTAAAATTGTATCAATTTATATTTGAGTTTTTTTTAATTGTTCCTCCTTTACAAATTTACAATTCAATTCTAATAAATAATCCTAATATTTTACAATCTAATTAAACAAAAAAAAATCAAGATTAATTTGTTCTTTTAACTATCGAAGTCTCATGAATATCAATTAAAGTACCTAAACTTACTTTTTTTACAATCACGTGACTTATTTTATATATAGTCTAAATATATCGTATTTAACCAAATTAATTTGCGACAAATGTAACTCAATCTACATAGCCCAAACCAGGTAGAGCATTCCATCAAATATTTAAGGAACATTTGTCGAAAAGATTTATTTTGGACATAAGAGAAACAAAACTATCAAGAAAGCTAACAAAATTGTCGAACAAATAATATTAAGGGTCTGCTGTAGTGGCGGCCATCTTGGACTTTTATCCCATAAGAGCAATGTTAAATTTCAAACCATTTATTTCGTTTACTTTTTATCATAAAATTGTTTTCAAGGTCTCATTTTAAGCACAGTCACAATACGCATCCGTTTTGCGTTTCACATTTAAAATTTTGTTTCCATTTGTCACGTAATTGACATTTTTGAAGTACCAAGTTTGAACTTTTTTCTTTAAACAATAAAAAATGTATAATTAAAAGTAAAACGCAAGCCGGGTCCGCAATTTTATAAAGAATATTCAGTTTTTTTTCAGCACTCAATTACAAAAGATAGATTTATAAAATGGTTTGAAATGAGGTAATGCCAAAGCGCTCAGCTGCAAGAAATTGCACTGTCTAGATACGGCTATCGAGAGAAGCGATTGCGTTTCCGGTTACTTTCTCGTTTACTGGAGTAGACCCTTAATACTAAATAAAGACAGACTTTCTTAAACCAACATTAGAACAATGGATTTTATCTAATTTATTAAAACTATAGGAATTTAAAAAATGTTGGTTTTAGGCTATTTTTTTCATGAATGTGGTTTTCGTTCATTTATATATAACATGTTAATTTAAGGTTGAGAAGACATTGTTTTAATGACTTTAAAATAGGTATTAATTATATTTGTTTGTAGTTCATGAACAATGATAATAATATATACGGTATATATATATATATATATATATTTATTTATTTATTTATTACCCAAAAAAATACATAATATATATGTGACATATTACATAAATCCACAGAGGTAAACAAATTACCTGTTAGTGGTAGGGTTAAAAAAAAATTATAGCTAAAACTTAAAATTAGTAAATTAACATTTCGGAAAGATTTGAATTATAACATCTATAATATAAATAATTAATAAAATTTTATAAATTTTCAATATTCAACAGAAATAAAGTCAAAAATATATTACATTGTCTTAATCTAGCATAAATTAAAATTTGCAGCAACCCATTTTTTTAATTTGTTTTTTCCATGTTCAGTTTTTAAGACTTTTAACACATTAGGTAGGGAGTGAAAATGCTTATTGTCCTAATAAGACTATTCTTAATACTAATAGTCTTACATCTTTTAGGAATTAAAATACTTCTATTACGGGTGATACTATTCGAATTTATATATTTATCTTTTAAATCTTCGTAATGATATTTTAATGATTCTAGAGAAAAAATTTTATCTAAATTTATGGGGTTATTAGAATTAAATTTTCCCTTATTTACAATTTTTAGTAATCTATTCTGATGATTTTGTAATAATTTAAAAGTATTGGAACACGCTCCACCCCATGCCGTTATACCATAACTTATTATGCTATGAAATAAGGCGTAATATTTCATCATCAAAGTTTCAGTCTTCAATATCTTAGAGAGTTTATAAAATATAAAAACTAAAAATTTTGTAAAAAAACTAAAATTTATAAGGAACTAACTTGTGATTTTCTCCAAAAAACTTGTATCTACAATTTAACATCAATTCTACTATGTTTCAGTATACATTTATCTTTAACTTTCCGTTACTCGACCAGTAATAGGCAAAATTTTGACAATATGTTATACATTTAATACTGCATTTGTTTTAGGCTTATTGCTGACCAAATATTGTCATTTTCTAAACTGATTATTAAGTTTTATGATTTTTTCACCTATATTTTTGTTTTCTGTTCCTTTTTTATATTTTTAATTGCTTCTGCTTGTTTGTGTTGTCAGCTGTAAATTTTGACTAAATTCCATGGGAAACAGCAATGACAAAACTGGTTTATGCCTTAGAAAACTTATAATTATGAGGTCATTAACTCACAAACTTCATGTGTGTTTACGCTTTAAAACGCATATTTTGAACGTGGAATTCTAAAAACAATTTCCGGAAATTTAATACTGCATTTAATGTAGACTTATTGCTGACCAAATATTGTCATTTTCTAAACTGATTATTAAGTTTTATGATTTGTTCACCTATTTTTTGTTCTTTTTTTCTTTTTATACTTTTAATTGCTGCTTCTTGTTTGTGTTGTCAGCTGTAAATTTTGACTAAATTCCATGGGAAACGGCAATGACAAAACTGGTTTATGCCTTAGAAAACTTATAATTGTGAAGTCATTAACTCACAAACTTCAGTGTGATTAGGCTTTAAAACGCATATTTTGAACGAAGAATTCTAAAAACAATTTCCGGCATTCCACGTTTTAGGTGGTGCCCCTCCCCCTCCCCCGTAAATCTACTCTGGAGCCGCCAATGGTTCAGCATTAAGTAATTTATACCTCTTTGTTTTACCGTGCGGTAAATTAATACATTTCGCGCGCCAGCTGATTACTTTGCGCACTTGGCTTTTTTTAGTCTATGTTTTGAAAATTTTGATTGTTGTGGGACTAACCTCTGTAAAACAGATCTTTTTAAAAACCAAAACACTAATTTAAAATATAGCCGTGGGAAAAATGTGGTGTGTATTACGGGTGTAAAGTTTTCTTTGTCACCCTCGTGCGACAAACTCAACTCTGCACCCTAGATGCACAAATAACTATTTACCTGTACTATATCAATAAGCACTTGTTATCAATGTCTCAACTGCCTTGTTTACAATAATATCCGAGCAACAAAGAAAGTAAATAATACACAACAAACAACTGGAAGGATAAGCCACCATCTACAGAAGTTTGGCAATCCCGGCCCCGACAGCGGGCAGAACCTGTTTCCTCGACCGCTGATAAAATCCATAATGCCTTCAAATTACGTCTGTACGTCATAATGTTTGGAAATGATAAGATCCTTATAGCCGAATAAATCATCGAGGAAGAGATGAAAGTCTCCAAGATCTAGCAGGCCTTTGTTGTTAGAGATTACGTCGGCGTCGACTCGGCTGTCAGCTATATTTTCAGAGCTGTATTTAATATTCAAGAAGGTATATTGAAATATTTTATCCCGGCAGGAATGGTTTAAAAAAGATTCTTTGGGCAAAGGGATGCTAGGGGATTAAGTAGGGGTGCTGTAGCTATGCCCCGACTGAAAGCGAGACTTAAGGGTCGGCTCTAGCTGTCGGCCATGTTGGCTGACACTCCATAAGACCAATGTTAAATTAAAATCAAAATTTTTCCTTTATTTTTTATCGGGAAATTATAAAAGATATGTCATTTTAAAGCTATGGTCAATATGCATGCAAATGGCTTTTTAAAAACTAAGAAAAATATTTTGTTTAATATTTATTAACAATTTAAAACATTTATTTTTAATATTTTTTTGTGTTGTCACTATTAATAATAGCGAAAATCTACCAAGCCATTCGCATGAAGAATTTCGTCCCCAAGAGTTTGGTATTTTTTTAAACGCTATTTGAACAATTGCGGGTTTTAAATGGATTTAGGCTGAACAATGTCCGTGTAACCTACCGCCGCTATAGGGTGATTTGAAATATTTTTTTTACGTTGTAACTATTAATTATAGCGAAAAATTACCAAGCCATTCGGATGAAAAATTTTGTCCCCAAGAGTTTGGTATTTTTTAAAACACGCTATTTGAATAATTTCGGGTTTTAAATGGATTTAGGATGAGCAATGTCCGCGTAACCTACCGCCGCTATAGGGTGAAGCGCTGGAGTTGCAGGTTGCATTCTGTTTTACTAGAGCCGACCCTTAAATTGAAGGGATGAGAAGCCAAGGGGTATAAGTGTAGTGAAGTTAGTTTTGAGAAAACTCGGTTTAAAGTTAAACTATTATAATCATACCCAGGTAAAAACCATGATCACTAAAACTAGTACATTTTTAATTGCTATGTTCTAGACTGACATAATAGCAAAGATTAATTTGATTTTCATCCTCTTATTCATTGTTATCAGAAAATATTTTGTAAAAGTTGTCACTTGTAAACCTGGACTGTTAACACGTTCACTGCAAAGGACGCACAATGTGAGCTTGACACTGAACACTATGAAAAGCGGCCAACCCACAGTGCATTGCACGCCAACCCCCGTAGTGGGAGTATTTTCAGTACACAATGCATTGGGTGCTTCACACGCCAATCCGTATATTGGGAATATTTTCAATACACAGAGCATTGCGTGCTTCGCACGCCAATTTTGAGCCCACGTGCTACGGACGCACTTGTGCGTCCGTTTTAAAATATTAGTGATTATTACGTAGAAAGGTTCAAAAATAAAATTAAATTCTACTCATTTAGGCTATAAATATAAAAATAAAAGGTCAGCTCCTAGCATAGGAAATACGAAACTTGCGCAGCAGTGAACGCGTTAACAGGAATTAGAAGTTATGTAATAAAACATAGGTTACAAGTAAATTACCTATGTAAAGTAAAGCGACTTGCATTACATGTATCCCTTGGCTTCTAAGCTAAACAGCTCTTCTACGAAGTAGTTTTTTTTCGCCACTAGATCTCCTCAGCACATGATATAATTACAAACATATTCCTTGGCCGCAAACATTTTAAAGTGTTGAAGAGCCAGTTTCTGCATTTAACTTCGTTATTTAAAAAAATGTCACTTTTACCCCTTGGCTTTTCAGTCCGAAGGGCAAACTGTAAAAACTATTTTATATGTCTTGCAAGTAAATGCACTAGATAACGTTATTACCGAATTTCCTTAGAAAAGATTAACTATTGCGGTGACCCTTATGGTGAGACCTAAGGTCGGGAGTAGTGATTGAGCACCAATGATGATCCCCAGAACACGTTTTGGGGTGTCATTAGAAACGTTATCTATATATATAAAAGCGAAATACCACTCACTCACTCACTCACTCAGTGACTCACTCATCACGATTTCTCAAAAACTACCGAACGGATTGAAATGAAATTTGGTATGTAGCTACCTCTAGAGCCATAGGTGCTTACTAAGAAGGGGTTTGAAAAATTCGAAATTTTAGGGGGATTTCGGGGGATCAAAGTTATTAAATCACGATTTCTTCAAAACTACCGAACGGATTGGAATGAAATTTGGTATGTAGCTTCCTCTAGGGCCATAAGTGTTCACTAAAAAAGGGTTTTAAAAAATTTGAAATTTTAAGGGGGTTTGGGGGGTAAAAATTACTAAATTACGATTTCCCCAAAATTACCGAACAGATTGGAATGAAATTTGGTATGTAGCTTCTTCTAGAGCCATAGGCGCTCGCTAAGAAAGGGTTTTTAAAAAAAATCGAAATTTTAGGGGGGGTTTGGGGGATCAAAGTTATTAAATCACGATTTCTTCAAAACTACCGAACGGATTGGAATGAAATTTGGTATGTAGCTTCCTCTAGGGCCATAGGTGCTCACTACGAAAGGGTATGAAAAATTTCGAAATTTTAGGAGGGGTTTTGGGGGGATCAAAGTTACTAAAATCATTATTTTAGATCTTTTATTATTATGACAATAGTGCTTTTATTATTTAAGATCTATATATAAATATAAGCCAAATACCACTCGCTGACTGAACACTTAAAAAGAATACAATTACAGTACGTCAGAAAGACTGGAAATACCAACCACCACGGACAACGCCGTACTGGTCAGCTAGTATAATATATTTGTATACATTTTGATCAACTCAAGATGGCCATCATTGGGATCTCGGAAGCAATCAGTTTCTCGAAAAACTTTAAATTGGGAACCTTCCCTGTATTGATACGTACATTAAAATTACGGTGTTACCGTATTTTTAATCTTCGCCATTTTTTAATTCCAAATTTAAAGTTTTTCTAGAAACTGATAGTTTCCGAGATCCCAATGGCGGCCATCTTGAGTTGATCACTCTGTACATGTGTTCGCACTCTAACGGCCTCATTTTAAGTCCGATTTGGTACATACGTTGGTTGTTCAAATCGCTCGGACGAGTTCGTTACCAAAAAAATCCAACAGCAAGATACGAAACAAAGCATCGCGTGAGCCAGGGATGGAGGCTGACATGGAAACAAATTCTACTAATATATTATGTACACGCAGGCAGCTATTCATTTAAATTTAGTCATTTAGGCAAGACTATAATTACTGTTTATTTTAAAATTCACGCAATGTCTCATCGTCAGTAGGCCTATATTTATAAATTAATAGAAGTCCATACGTGTATGATAAAATTGCAATAATTGAGACCAATTAATAGTCCAAGAAAGTTAGCGATAGCTTGTAATATACAGTAGTTGTATTTCTGTAGGCCTAATTTGTTTCTTAGCAGTCAAGAATGAATTGAACAAAAATTATTGTAAAAATACATAAATTTCGGGCGATTTCTAACCTCAAAGCCGATCATATCTATATGACCAACAATTACGGCATCAAACTTCAAGGAATGGTTCTATGGGCCAAAATAAGAAAAAATTTCATATAAACATAGGCCCGGAACTCTACGTTTCCCAGATATCCGCCATTTTGGTTTTTGTACAAAATAATTCATATCTAGAGAACGGTTTGATTGATTGAGTTCAAACTTGGCATGCTGTTTAACCTAACAATTATATATCTCAACAAAAATAATCGATTCTATCAAATCATGCGTTTCAAAATGGCGGCTGCTTGAAAATTTCAAACCTTAATTACTCAAAAACCGTACATTTTAACAAAAAATATCGAGATACCTTTTTTGCAGTCCTTTTGATTTCCTATCGGATGGTGTAACTGTCAAAACAATCGGATGAAGGATAATAGTTAAATTATGTAATAATTGGTTTGTTCAACCACTTTGTACCACCCAGTACCACTTGATTATGGCAGTAAAAATTTATAACTTAATAACAATCTATAAGCTACTACCATACTGTGATATCTGATGATAAAGGGTCGATATTTTTTAAAAAATGAATAAAAAAAGGTATTTTTGAAAATTTTCTATTTTTTACAAAATTGCTAATATTATTATTAAGTTATAAATTTTTACTACCATATTCAGTAAATTTGTTTGATTTCAGTGTATTATTTAAAACTTAAAAAACACAGTAAAAATTTATAACTTAATAAAATTCTATAAGCTACTACCAAACTGTGATATCTGATGATAAAGGGTCGATATTTTTTAAAAAAATTAATAAAAATATTGATTTTTGAAAATTTTATATTTTTTACAAAATTGTTAATATCTCGAGAACGAAAGCAGATAATTAAAAACCGATAGCGGCATCGTGTTCTACGGAAAAAAATAGTTTGAAATGATGGGTCACAACCTTACCTTTACATTTAAAAAATAAAAGTTCATTCCAATATGGCGGATCCAAGATGGCGGCCAAAAATGTGAACCTCATCAAAAGAAAGTATAAACTAATCAATGATGTTCGGCTGTGGTTGGGAGTCGATATCTTAAGAAATACGGGAAAAATTAGGGGGGGGGGGACATTTAAAACTAACCCTGTATATCATTATTAGGTTACACTTCATGTCAAGTTTGAACTCAATCAGTCAAACGGTTTTCTAGATATGAATTATTTTGTACAAAAGGAGAAAAACAAAATGGCGCATATCTCTGAAACGAAGAGTTTTCGGGCCTATGTTTATATGAAAGTTTTTCTTATTTTGACCCATAGAACCATTCCCCGAAGTTTGATCCCGTAATTACTGGACACCCTGTATATATAAAAAACAAAGTCTGGTTTGTTACAGCACTCAAGAACGACTGAGCCTATTTTTATATAATCTTTGATTTGTTGGATTTGTCTCCGCCCCGAATAGCAAAATATCTACTAAAATATAGGACAAATACATAAATAAAATTAAAAACTAAATAATTTTAGGTTAGCCTAGACTGATGAACTAACCCGGCTGGTGTGTTATTTGAATGTATTTACATCCTTATATATAATTCTGTAAGCGAAATTTTAGATTCAAAATTGTGGGAATTTGGTAAATCGGAGGATAATGAGAGAGGTATCAAATTAAAGGTATCGGTTCAAGGAATGAGGGAAAAATATAAGTTTTTTCTAAAATTAAAAACTAAGGGGTTTTTGAGGTCCCCGAAAAACGAAAAATCCCCATAAGAAATACATGAGAATTTAAAAAAAACATCTGCATTGTTTACATTAAAACATTTGGTATTAAATAAATAAATTAAAAACATAAAACAGCTGTTCTGTAAAATAATATGACAGTTAGGCCCTAATGTAAATTATATTTTTAAGTTAAATCTGCTACTTATTAACCTATAACAGATACACGTTGACACACACATAGAAGAGAAACCTTATAAGTGTGATTTTTGGAAGGTTGTATGGCTGTTCTATTAACTTTTCATACATTTATACTAATATTATAAAGAGGTAAAGTTTGTTGTTTTGTTTGTTTGTTTGTATGTAGAGGGTAATCTCTGGCACTACTGAACCGATTGAAAAAATAGTTTTACTAATAAAAAGCTACTTTCCCTGAGTAACATAGGCTATAATTCATTTCGATAAAAACCTTTTTTTATTTCAATATTTGTAAATTTAATCCGAAAAAATTCTTAGATTAGGCCTAGAATGATAAACCAACACTTTTATTACCATAGCAACCAATTGAATAAAATAACAGATAAAATAAATAGCTGTTTGTTCCAATATTTCCATTACAGCTGATTTCAAAATTTGAAGCAAAGCAATTATTTTTGTATTTCTAGCTTTTAGGTTAGGGTTTTAAAGTTTAAACCTGAGCCTTGCTGGTTCTATTAACCATTATTATAACTGCTGTTATCAAATATAAGAAATAATTTGATTTGAACATTTATCATTATTTATCATCTTAGTTTTCAGGTTATTATTAATCGTACAACTTTATTATAAATAAAACATAACATTTGTTTTTAGAAGATTCCATTGGGGGTTGGCGTGCGGAGCACGCAGGGGTCTCCCCTAGTTTATTAGAATAGCAAAAAATAAAATAAAATAACAGATACAACATCAGTTGATTCAAATGTATAATCTATATAATCAAATTGCTGTTCGTCGCTAAGCGCATCACTTGAGAACAGATGGAATTGTTTGGGTATTTTTTGTTTTAAAATGCTCGTATAGTCCGAATTAAGTCTTTATGAAAAGAAAATTTTGAAAAGTTTCCCGGAAAATTTTCATATTCGGGAAAAACTAAACATCCTTTTACTTTCTCACTATACTGTAGTAAAGAGAAAGTATAGTGATCGCAAAAAAAAATCGATGTTGATATTTTTGTGGAAATATCCGTTTTGGGACTCCCTCAGTCCAAAAACGTGGTTTGTAAAAAATGTCTGTATGTATGTATCTATGTCTGTATGTATATCTGTATGTATGTCTGTATGACTGTATGTATACAAAGCTAGGGCGAAAACTATTCGATCGATTTCAAACAAATTTGCACCAGAAAGGTCAAGTAGGCCTGTATAGATGCACGTAAAACGGTTTTGAAAAATTTTGAAAAACAACCTTCGTTTTGACAAAAAAAAATCAGTTATTATTTTTTTTATAAAAAAACGGCTCTAACGATTTTGATAAAATTTGGTTTAATTGCAGCCTTTAATGTACCCTACCATATGCAAAAAAACCGCATCTTTATAAAAATTCTCGTTTAGCTAGTAATAAATAATAACTGAATTTTTTGGGTTTTTTGGCCATAAAGGGGGTTGTTTTCAAAAAATTTCAAACTCTGTTTTCGTGCATCTGTAAAGGCCTAATTGACTTGTTTGGTGCAAATTTGTTCGAAATCGATCGAATAGTTTTGTCTCTAGATAATAATAATAATATTTATTAGTTAATCTACAACTTTAATAAAAAATCACCTCTCCTACCCCACCCTACAAGTCACAGTGAATCTGTTTAATAACTTAAATATGCTTGTGAGAAAGTATGTGCCTGTTCCTGGTACCGTTTATTTTCCATGAACTCAAGACCATAACTCACGAAACAGCTGTTCTAATAAAATGCTTAGTTTCACATGTTAGTTTACATTCATTACCATAGCAACTTTAAACAGCATTTTATAATCAGTTTATTAACCTTTATAACCAACAGCTTATTTGGATTAGATTGACCAATTTAAAGCAAGCAAACAAAACAAAAATCAATATATTTTACTATATTTTAATTCAATTCAATCATTGATTGTTACATATTATTTATAAAACAAATGATTTGGATCAAAAACTAAACATAATTAATTTTAGGTTAGGCCTACAATGAACCAAAACACGTTTATTTGCAACCAGTTTGGCTAATTTTAAATCAGGTTTTTTACAATTCTTCACAACTATCAGTTTTTTAGATTAGGTAAAAGCAACCGAAAGGTTTACTGCATTATCTATAAAGGTTTACAAACCATAAATCTAAATTTGTGTAGTATATTCTTAAGTGGCATAAAAACCATTTTGCAATTCCATAACTTAAGTAAATGAAATGAAATGGAATAACTACCCTTTAAATTAAATTAAGCAATAGCGAAGAATTGCTGGGTTCACTAGTCTATAATATAATAAAAATGAAATGCTGTTCTTTGTTAAGCGCATCACTTGAGAACGGCTGGACTAATTTGGGTATTTTGTTTTTAAATGTTTGTAATAGTCCGAATTAGGTGTTTATGCAAAATT
This sequence comes from Philaenus spumarius, assembly GCA_018207615.1. NCBI lineage: Eukaryota > Metazoa > Arthropoda > Insecta > Hemiptera > Aphrophoridae > Philaenus > Philaenus spumarius. Next base: position 29,036 of record JAGFPH010005356.1, read on the forward strand.
TGAAAAGTTTCCCGGAAAAGGCCTAAACATCCTTTTTTCCATGAACTCAAAGACCATAACTCACGAAACACCTGTTCTAATAAAATGCTTAGTTTCACATGTTTGTTTACATTCATTATCATAGCAACTTTAATCAGCATTTAATCAGTTCATTATTATTCATAGCCAACAGCTTTTTTATGTTAGATTGACCAACTTAAAGCAAACAAAAATCAACTAAAAATGCTTACTATATTTTAATGCAATTCAAACATTGATTGTTACATATTATTTATATGAAACAACTGATTCGGATCAAAAACTAAACATAATTTTAGGTTAGGTCTACAATGAACCAAAACATGTTTATTTGCAACCAATTTGGCTAATATAGAATCAGGTTTCTTACAATTCTTCACAACTATCAGTTTTTTTAGATTAGGTAAAACGAAACAAAAGGTTTACTGTATTATCTATAAAGGTTTACAAACTATAAATCTAAATTTGTGTAGTATATTCTTAAGTGGCACAAAACCCATTTTGCAATTCGATTACTTAAGTAAATGTAATGAAATGGAATAACTGCCCTTTAAATTAAATCAAGCAATAGCGCAGCTAGTCCACTAGTAATTATATGAAATGCAAAGTTAGCAATGCAATACATATTTACCCATCACAATTGAATACAGTTTGAGCCCGGTATGCCGAAGACTTCCGTGCAACGGCGACCCGGCTACTGTCTGTGTAATTAAAGGCGCACCATTGTTTCTCCTCTACACAGCCATTTGTCATCGGATCTCCCAGCATTGTCTATTGTTGCTATACCGGACATACATAACCAGTACAGTGATAGATTTACGCCTCCTCCTCACAGACATTGTCGTCCCTTATACAGACACGACTGCTGACCCCCAGAGTATTTATTCATTGTGGAAAACGGCCTGGGACATTTTAAAGCTCTCGTGTGGTAACCTCAAAGTCGGTTTTGAGTACCACAAAAATGAAAACTGAGCGTGCTTCCTATGCCCACCCCCAGCTACCTCAACACACATATATATTAAAATTTACTTTTAAAACGTGTGGGGTTAATCGTGACCTCAAAAGAAATGTGGTAATGCTAAATGAAATTATTAACTTTCCCCTATAAAGGAACTATTAATGACAGATAAATTTAAAATTCTAAATACGGCTGAACAGTTTTTTTTTTTAAAAGAAAACTCCCGATCAAGTCACCTTTTGAAAAAAAAGTAAACTATTTGAACACAACTTACGAAACGACGAAGCACAATGTCCATTTCAGAGTTATTACCAAGAAAACTATTTTAACACAACTTACGAAATGAGGAAGCACAATGTCTATTTCAGAGGTATTACCAAGTAAACTATTTTAGAGCAACTTCCGAAATGAGGAAGCACAATGTCCATTTCAGAGGTTACTGAGTAAACTATTTTTAAACAATTTACAAAATGAGGAAGCACAATATCCATTTCAGAGGTATTACCAAGTAAACTATTTTAACACAACTTACGAAATGAGGAAGCACAATGGCCATTTGAGAGGTGTTTTAAAGTAAACTATTTTTAGACAATTTACGAAATGAGGAAGCATAATGTCTATTTCATAGGTATTGCCCAGTAAACTATTTTAACACAACCTAGAAAATGAGGAAGCACAATGTCCATTTCAGAGATATTACCAAGTAAACTATATACTCTGATATACACACGTGTAATATACAGGGTGTTTTGCAACCATACGAACAAACTTTATCACGTTATTCAGCATGTCAAAAGAAACAAATAATGTAATATAACTAGCCGACGTGACATGTTTTTACTTTCTCCCCCTATACCATAGTATATGGAGAAAGTATTGTATTCGTCAAAATTTTCGAGTTTGAGTTTTTGGTGGAAATATCCGTTTTGGGTCCCCCTGAACCTAAAAAAGTGGTTTTCGGAGTGATGTCTGTGTGTGTGTCTGTATGTGTGTCTGTGTGTCTGTGTGTCTGTGTGGATGTTATCAGACCTAGAGCCTAAACCAGTCGTCCGATTTTGATGAATTTTGGTATGGAGGTACTAATCCACGGTATCTCCAGGCGTTTTTTTCATTTTTGTGAATTTTTTATTTTTAAGGGTAATTTTTCCATAAAAACCCATAAAATATCGGAAAAATTAACTTTTCTCAAAAACGGCTCTAACGATTTTGATTAAAATTTTACAGTTTATTAGGGACCTGAAGTACTATAAACTGTAAAATTTTAATCAAAATCGTTCGAGCCGTTTTTGAGAAAAGTTGATTTTTCCATTATTTTATGGATTTTTATGGGAAAATGACTGTTAAAAATAAAAAAATCACAATAAATTGGTAATAGTATTTTTTTATTAAGTTTCTATAATGAGGGAGAAAGTATGTGTCAGTTTACTGATACCGTTTATTTATTTTCACAGGCCAGCCTATATAAGTTAACATCCTTCTTACGCGGATTGGAGGTGTAACGAAGCCTCAGGTCGCAGTAGATAACACGGGTAGGGTTGTGTAACGACACGAAGCAAGAAGAAATGACACAAAAAGCACTCGGCAGAAGAGATGAACGCTGTCGGCCACTTCATGGTCCAGACAATACACGATACATTATTAATGAGACGAAACGCAGTATTTCGGCAACGCGGCCCAAACCAGATCCTCGCGGGACAGTTCGTGGAAGTCAGGCATGAGTACATTCCAAGTCTCCGCTAAGCACATTTGCTTCAATTACATATTGTAGTCCGAATTCCATTACTCTCCGCGACGAAGCTGCAGCGCTTCCAGAGTCTGCTTTTGTATTTCATTTAGTAGGTTTTACTGTTTTTTATATTTATTTACTTATTAATTCATTTATCAACGCTGCAAATATATAATAACTAGCTGGGTTCCCTTGCTTCGCTAGGGGTTAAGCTCGATAACAAAAAATATCAATTTCAAAGGCATCCCGTATTATGTTTGTTAATTCGCTAATTACATTGTGTACTACTTTCTTGGCTTAAGCGTATAAAATATTAATCTTTTAGTTTTATTAATCCCTGTCGAATGACAGCTTTTTCATATGGTTATTTAAAGAACCTACTTTTTAACGCTTTTTACATTTTCATAACCTTAAACACAAAATATTTTAAAATCCCGTCTTATTGCACATCTAGACTATAAGGGGAACCACTATGTTAAGTCTCAAGTTAATATGTTTTGTCGTCTTTGAGAAATAGTGAGTCAGTGGTATTTGACTTTTATTTTTTAACGCTTTTTACTTTTTTAAACGCTTTTTACTTTTTCATAACCTTAAACGCAAAATATTTTAAAATCCCGTCTTATTGCACATCTAGACCATAAGGGGAACCACTATGATAAGTCTCAAGTTAATATGTTTTGTCGTTTTTGAGAAATAGTGATTAATAGTG